>CM071568.1:139276389-139287348 GCA_036426205.1 Ascaphus truei | reverse complement strand
CACCCACACTATATATGCGATTGGGTGGGGTGGAATACCCGTTACACATACACAACAGTAAATGTGCTTTTTCTATAAGATTCTGCTTTCATAAGTTGTCTATTGTCTCAAATATTGAAATTAGTGAAGTGTGACTCCTGATTATGTTCTCTCTTATTTTAACGCAAAAAGGGTGATATCGGTGACAGAGGAGACAAGGGATCAGTAAGTCAATTTGCATCATTTTCTCTTCAATACCTTCCTAAAACCACAGTTATTCTAACTTTTACTATTACAAATGTAGTTATTTAAGGAAAATACGTAACAAAAGCCACAATTACAATGAACAGACTGAAGGATAGTGAATACACAGTTGTATAGACCATGGTACGTCCTAATGCTACAGTAATGGTTACTCCAGGTCTGTAAGACAGTTGTCCGCATATGTCTATAGCATAGGCTCATATTTACTAAGCAGTGTTCTGCGAGATGACACCTTACAGCTCCTTGACTTTAATGAGCCAGAAGGTATCTTCTAGCGCTGGAAGGTATCTTATGCAGAAGACTGCGTAGTAAATATGGCCGTTATTTATGTTTCATGGACTAGCGCCACCTGGTAAATATGGCCCTGTGTATCAAAGCAAAATTTTTCCTAATCATTGGATTGCAGAAAATCACAGTTCTGGGTGCAAAACAGACGTGATCATACCCCTGGAGATTCTCCGACTCAGACAATTGCTGCTTTAGTGTAGTAACTGACAGTAACAGTAGCAGTAATATTAACAGGAACTGACAGTAATAGTAACTGACAGTAACAGTAATAGTAATAGACAGTAACAGTAATAGTAACTTACAATAATAGTAACAGTAACTGACATTAACAGTATTAGTAACAGGAACTGATAGTAATAGTAACTTGTAGTAACAGGAATAGTAACTGACAGTAACCGTAACTGACAGTAGGTAGGTACATTACAAGAGTTGTCAATGACTACAGTACATATAAACCATTACCTCAGTTTAGTGAGTGGGACCCATAGTTGGCATATAAAAGCGTTTTAGTTAGTTGGTCTGCCCGAGGTTTCCTGAGAAACAGGGTTGAGAACTGTTGCTTTGGTGTCTATCAGAGTAGTATTTCCATTATGAAAGCCTGTATTTTTTGTTGTGTCAACTCATGAATTCGAATTTAATAGCCAGATACGTTTTTGTATAAATAATGCATTCTTCTAGGTCTTTAGTAGGAGCTAAAAGCCGGAGCACTGGGAGATATGTTTGGGTATAAATGATTTTTTTATTGTAGTCGTTTCATTCTCTTCTCTTGCTTGTAGCAAGGAAAACGTGGCCCCGCAGGTCCATCTGGTCCAAAGGGCAGAATAGGTGTCCCTGGATTACCGGGTTTGAGAGGTTATTCTGGTCCAATTGGGGATAATGGAGAAAGCGGTCCCCTTGGACCTACTGGACTTCCTGGGCCAGAGGTGAGCTAAAATCCAACCATGTCATTTTTGTCCCAGCTGTACACCTCTCCCTCTTCTGCACCAGTACCATAGCTGAGTGAGGGTCTCTCGCAATCCCCTCATCCCCCTGTTTGTACGCTTTCCAAAGTGGCTATTTTGGAGGTAATGCAAGAGGGGAGGGGTCCACCCCTCCGTTTCCTCACTTGGCAGATCACGTCCGGCGCTCTATGGGATGCAGAACACCATCTAATCCATAAAAAAAAAACAGCCCTTCGAGCATAATGTAGTCACTACATAATGGGACCAGTCCCCATGATATAGTGACTATGTCCTGGGTACTCAAGGGTTTAACATGGCGTTTCTGAACCCCAAATCTGACTCATTTTGATACCACCCAACTACCACTGCAGTTGATCTGTATGCCGTGCTTCACGGTTTTAGGTATTGGTATTACTTGATACTTTAATAAGTCTCTCTTTGGGAAGCATTATAAGGGGACGATGGTGCGAATACAAGTTTATTTTGAAGCATTGCTTCATTTTCTGCATACATTTGTGTCAAATATTTCCTGCATATGATGCAACCTGTTAGCCAGAAAACATAAAATATTTTGCTGCTATTTGTCCTGCACATACAATGCTGAATTTGATACATCACAATATAATAAGTGTCAGTTGTGATGAATATCTTTAGGAGGCTGTGGTACATACCTGGCCAGTCTCTGCGTGTAGGTAGCATGTTGTAATGCATCTTATCAGGCCAACATTAAAACTCCTTCGTGAAATTGATTGCGGTGCAGTCGATTGCTGTGGAGCTTATTGAATAAACCAATATATGTCCAATAAAAATGAGTCCAGTAAAAGTTACCAGATCCTAGAGAACAATGATAATTATAAGAAACTACAAAGCTGACTGTGCTATTTTAGTACTGGATACAGCAAATACAGTATATAATACCAAGGCGTGTGTTTGCATTTCTTCCCAAGGCCCTAGAGGGGTTAATTCACCCTGTTGCCATATGTCATGCAGTGGTTAGGCTGCAGACACGGACTTTATGTAAAAGAACAACCAGTGGGGGTGCCACCTTTCTCTATAATACCGGGTACTGAAAGGGTGACCATAACTTGTTACAACTCATCTTTAGCAATTATCAAACAAAAAGACAAAACTTGGTGTTTGAGAGAATTGCCCCGCCCCTATGGATATACGGTATCGCTATCGAGTGATCTATATGAATATATAGTATATTATATATATATATATATATATTATCTATAATATATATATAGATATATTATATATATATATATTATATTTTCCTATTCATAACTTAACTACTTTCATTTCTTCTTTCAGGGCGCAGGAATGCCTGATGAACTAGTGTATGAGCTGTGCCGTAAAGTGATAATTGAGCAAATGTCGCGGTATGCAGCCGGCATCAGAGGGAAGTGTGCCAGTGCCTGTCCAATAGCCAATATGTCACTGATAGGACCCCCCGGACCTCGGGGGGCTACAGGAGTATTCGGAAAGAAGGTGGGAACGTGTACATTACATGAATACATTGTGTGCCTGTTGTGAATTACATGAATGCCTGTTGTGCACAGAGGAACTGTCACCAACCCCATAATATCAATTCCATAAAACCCATGCTTATTTATCTCTTGAATAGAAAAGGGTGTTTCAGCGCAAACTTATTTCAAGTGTGAAATATTTAAACTTATAGAAGTGAAAAAGTGAATGCAAATCAAGTAGAAATGCATACAACCCGCACGGTATGAGGTGCAGCTCCAGATAGATCTCTCCACAGGGTCAGGAAACACCTCTTTTAAGCAGAACAGGAGCGCAGCTCTCAAGTGACATGTGTAAAAAGAAATAACACAAAATAGCGCAACACAGCTCATCACAATGTTAGGGAAAACCGTAAACTAGCGTCGGCTGCACTCACAAAATTGCGTCCCTTTTCAGCGGAATTGAATGAGAAAATAGTTGTTCACGTGAAGGTATGTGAGGTATCAGGATCTTCTTCCAAGGTATTTAAGCATGTAAGAGAGAGAGAATGCCAACACAGCGTCATTCTATCAAATACTTTATGTAACAGAGAAAATAACACAATCAATGAACTCACAACTACTCCTCAATTTATTGTACAGTTTGGGAGGTTTTCCAACGTTGGCGTCATCAGAAACATCTTCTTTACCATCAAATCAGATTGCTCTGCAAGAAGGCTTCGATAAGGGTCTCAGCCCCGTGTCTTTTAAAAGTTTTAGCTTCATTATAACAAGTTCATTTGACCAGCTAATTTCTCAATTCCTCATGGCCATCTATAAGATTAGACCAAGAGTCATATGGCCAGTACTACAGTAGCATGGGACCTCACTCTGGTCTTGGAAACTTTGATGGAGATTTACTTTCCCATCTCAAATATTCCATTGGTTCTTTTGACTCTAAAGGAAATATTGTTGGTGGCGATTACATAGGCAAGTCAACCATGTCAACTACAAGCCTTATCCTGCCAGCCAACTTCATATAAGGATACAACAAAACTAGGCTAATCCTTAGAACTGTTGTGCAATTCATACCAAAGGTCTTCTCTTAGACTTTCATATCAAGTAAGAGCTTATTTTAAATTAATTCTGTCCAAATTCTTCTAATACATTGGAAAAAATAAGTTTAACAAGCTGGATGTTGTCAGAGCCGTGGAACATTATTTAGACAGGACTAGTTCCTTCAGAAAAATCATTTTTGCGTTTGTTCTGCATGTAGGTCAATATAAGAGTATCAGTTTCTTCCATTTCTAGATGGATTCTAGAATATATTCACATAGTATGTGAATTAAGGGTTACTACAATCCTTTTTTTAACTTAAGGCACACTCTACCAGAGCTAAGGCCATTAGAGAGCAGAGAGAGTTTGGGCTTTGCCCGAGGCAATATGTAGAACAGCCACATACCTGTCCTCATACCTTTATCAAGTAGAACAAGTTGGATATCCTCACTTTGGCTGTAGCCAAGTTTGGAAAACAGGTGCTCCATGCCATGGTCAAAACTGATTATGTTAAAAAATGTGCCAGCCCTTGCTGTTTATTGCACCTTTTGTGTACACATAAAAAGATGTGGGGGGAAAAACACTCAACCTGAATTTCAAGAAAGGGAGGACACCAGTCTCTCTCAAAAAAGTATTTGTATTTCAGTGTACATACACAGAAAAAGTAACAATTGCAATAGATTAAATAGACATGTTGTATACAAAAATAAGAGAAAATCTTACATAGCTGACACACTCGCCTGAAGATCCTCGCAGGTGAATGCGCTTATTTAATTATGACCTTTTCTATTGTGCACACCCCATAGATTAGATGCTGCCATGGGTAACGTAAAAGAAAAAGCTAAATTTACCTTTGGCATTTCCTTTCCTTCCAGCTTTAATTTTTCTAATACTGACTAGAGGAGGGAAATGTCCCCTGGCATACCATGGGCAGTGTTTAATTGTCCTACTGAAGTTGAAGCATTCCAATAGTTTAAATGCTGCCATAGAGGGACTTGACAAAATGGAAATATCTGAGGTGAATGTAGCTCTTTCTGCAGATTGCTCATGAGTAGAATTAGGCATTGGGGTAGGACACACTTGGCATGTTTATGATAATGGTATCAATGTATGCACATCTTGTCATCATTTCCTCCATTTGCTATACATCAAGCCCACCATGTCTGTGCTGCCATATACATTGGCTGTCCAAAAAACTTGATTGCCCCAGGTTTGTTTCAGAATACTCGTCAGCACTACAGTATACACGTTTTGTTACTCACACACTGAGAAGCATTCATGTGTTCTGCTTAACACGCACTACACTGTGCTGTCATGTTGACAGTGATTGATGTTAGTCTGGATCATGTCACATAAATCTATTGCTTACCATTTTCAGCTTGTATGTTTTCAATGTTATTCTACTACTGATACGTGATTGTCGATATTTTAACAGGGAAAACCAGGTACTGCTGGATCCATTGGAAACCGTGGCCCAAGAGGACCTGTTGGTGTTCCTGGTTCAAAAGGAGCTAATGGAGAACAAGGTGTGATTATGGTCTCATGATGTTGCTCTGACAAAACCCTTCTGCCTGCATCTTTAAATTCATAGCATATTTCTTCTTGTTGTGTCTTTTCAGCTGCCAGAGGTGAGAAAGGACAAAGAGGGGACATGGGTACTGGACTTCCAGGACCAGATGGACTTCAGGGCTCTAGAGGTAAATTAAACATCTTAGCACTGCAATATATGGTTTCTGCCAATGTACTCTTTGGCCTGAAAATGGTTCACCCCTAGTTAATTGTTATTCATCAAACATAGAATAAGACCATCATTTTAAGCTACAAAATACATGTGAATGAAGATTTTGATTAATTAACTATAGTCTTTACAAAAGTGAAATACAGTGAAACAACATGCAATAATTGTTTATACTGTATAGCCATATGTTGTCCATAATACCAAAATGTATTCTCGTATTGGGCAATATTTACTTGGTGATGCAAATCTGTATGGGACTATAGAGCCCATTAAAGTGAAGTTTAGCACCAATTAGCAAATATGGTGCACCATTTCTTTCTTGTGCCTTTATTAGTGTGTGTGTGTGTGTGTGTGTGTGTGTGTGTGTGTGTGTGTGTGTGTGTGTGTGGCTCTGTGTGTGTGTGTGTGTGCGTGTGTGTGTGTGTGTGTGTGTGTGTGTGTGTGTGTGTGTGTGTGTGTGTGTAAGTAAAAATATATATATATATATCAAATGGAAATACAACTGTATGCTCATTTGCATGTCTTAGGCAGGTCTGCAACCTCGCCTTTCACCATTATCACCCAGCACACAGCACTTCCACTGCAGCAAGGGATTCTGGGAAATGACATGCAAATGAGCACACACTGCCACTTTTTGCTTCAAAAAAACATTTTAACATGGTTCCACATATACATATACATATATGCATATGCATATGCAAGAAAAGTTAGCGCTTGCTAGTGAATAACAATACGTGATACAATATTGGTGAAAGGAAGGTGTAAGTGTGAAAAATTACAAATGTGCAATCCGTGACATGATGGTATCAACCAATGACATGAACATAAATATAAGTGCACATGTAAATGTGACAATTAGAAAATGCTAAATATTAATGAACTATGAAATATAGTGATAATATAAAGTGTCCATAATTGAATAAAAATATATATTTTAAAATGATATAAAGTGCCGTGACATTTCCACAACTTCTGAGAGAATGAACCCCATCCAACCGAATCTATTGAAAAAAAGAAGCCTGTGCCACATAGCATAAATCTGTATAGACATTTATTATTAAAAATAGAGAGTCTAAAATAGCACACTCACACGGGTAGCTAGAAATAGCGCATTGAGAGATAG
The DNA here is from genome assembly GCA_036426205.1 of Ascaphus truei. Lineage (NCBI taxonomy): Eukaryota > Metazoa > Chordata > Amphibia > Anura > Ascaphidae > Ascaphus > Ascaphus truei. The sequence continues at coordinate 139,280,511 of CM071568.1, read as the reverse complement.
ATTATCTCGCAGGATGGTACTCATCTGGGACCTCGATGTTCCATAGTAATGTTAAGGAATCCTGGCACCAGTGTGAATGTGAGAGTCCAATAGGAGGTAGAAATGGGGAATAAAAGAGAAAATCTCTACGAGAATAATGTCACCAGGGGCTGGTCCAAAAATGAACAGCTGGGCACTTGAAAAGCTTGACTGATGTCAACCGGTTGATCAAACTGGTAAATCAATGTGCCTTCTGAAATGGATGTAGCTGTGTGAGCAACTCACTCAGTCCTGCTGAAAATCTCTGTGTAAAAACAGCTCGGCGTCCGCGATTAGCTGAATGCAGGAAGAGCTCAGACCTCAGACCTCCGCTACGTGATGATATCACCTCATGCACTACGTCCCGACGTAGACGTAGTGCACGAGGTGACATCATCACGTAGCGGAGGTCTGAATTTTTTTTTATATATGTAGCCATTGTACCCCTCCCCCCCTTAAGTGAGATTGGGGTGGGTATGCTATTCTGACTACTTCACTAGGTGTTGTGCTGTGTACCTGTTGGTAAACAGGAGGGCTGAGTGCTCCGCGATGTTATGGGGAGAAACAGGACAGGATCACAGGTTACCTTTGATATTCATTGGTGCAGCGCCTCCAGTCAGAATGGATCCTCTGTGGTGGCAGAGAATGGCCCATACTGGTACCTCTTCATCTTTGGTAGACAGTGAATCACACATCATTTCTATTTTCTTGACTTTATTGCTGGTAGATCTTATTACAGAGACATTACTTCCTGCTTACTTTGCCCTGACTCAGGCTTTAGGCCCAGGTCAGGCCTGTTGGACCTCTCCTCACATCTCCTTGTGAGATGGAGGGCAGATGTTCCTCACTCCACAGAGGGAGGAGAGAGAATGACAAGGACCATCCCCCATTTTGGAAAGTGCCAATATTTATATCCTTTGGGGAGTGGCTGTAATACTTACTCATAACAAGCCAGATCTGGATACTGATAGGCCCCCATATTCAGTGTGTGGTCCAATCAGTACCCACCCCTTCAGGTTGGCCCTCTCTGGCTGTTGCTAAGGCGCGCCCTTGGATACTTATCCAAGCTTGCAAAAGCACACAAGGCCTTAGGCAGGAATTATCCCATCCACTGCCTGCACTTAACAGGGCTTACATTAGTAAGGCCCAGGAAGCGAAATAGCGGCCGGGAGGCTAGGCTATATTTATATACCTACAGATGCAGCCACCAGTATTAGATCACTTGCCTTGGAAAATCTGGGGCAATCTCACAGTAAATGCCTCAACATTTCTGTGAGATTCCTAATGGGCCATCGGATAAACACAGCAGGGGGTCAAACTGAATGGGACTGCAGGGACGCCTGCTGTGTTAATCCAATGGGCCATTAGGAATCTCACAGAAATGTTGAGGTATGTACTGTGAGATGCCTTAGTTTTTACCCAGGTAACTAATCGGATACTGGTGGCTGCGTGTGCGTGCGTGTGCGTGCGTGTGCGTGCGTGTGCGTGCGTGCGTGTGTGTGTATTATAATATATAATGGGTGGGCACTCAGATCACTAAGAAAAAAATCTATGTTTACTATATATAGAAATATATAAACTATATATTGCATGTGTATTCTAAATTGATTAGAGAATATGCTGTTATTAGGATAATGTGAATGCTGTTGTTAATTCCATTTACAATTGGAGCACAGTAGTAGAGTGCCTATTAACTTCCTTCTGCACTCACTCTGGCACCTTCTCCGTCTAACTGTGAACTATCACGCTATTTGCAGCAAAGTGTTTCCAAACGGTAATATAGGGCAGGTTTGCTGAATAGGGCTCTGTGACCAGTCTTATTTTTGCACAGCTTCTAGGTAAGGCAAAGCGAGGACTGGAAAATATGACCATGGAAATTTCATCACTAGTACTTCAGCACTGATTTCTGTCTTTTTGACATATCCTGTCATACCGCACAAGCATTAAGAAAACAGTTGCTCTCGAGTTGTTTTTTTTTTTTTTTTTTCATTGACTTTATTCTCTCCTGAGTTGCAATGTTCCTGTGTGTTTAACCATTTGCTTTACCCTTCTCTAGGATATCCAGGATACCCGGGGGTTGCCAAGGACGGAACGGCAGGACCACGGGGCCCTCCTGGTTACAGCGGTCCTCCTGGCCAACAAGGACTACCAGGCGCTGCAGGTGTCCCAGGATTCTGTGAAGCCAGGGACTGCGGCATTAATGCCCCATCAATGCTGAACGAGCAGGGTCTTTTAACCAAGAAGCTGTTCTGAGCAACAGCAAGGTGAACCCAGAAGAGATGGAGATGACAACTGCTACAATTTACGAAGTGTTTGTGGAGTGTGAAAGGCTTGACACCACATCACGAACCCCTCCAGGCAAGTCGGGTGTAAAGTTCAAAGACATAACAAAATAAGCCAACATCTCTGCAGCCACGCACACCAAACCTCCACTTACTGCTATGCTGCAAAAATAACGGGACACTTCATTTTAGAATTGTGGTTATTTTGTCTGTCACTTTTTTGATTTCTTGGAAGGACTGGTCACTGAAGTGGGATAGCCATTGCCGATCTGGCTATCACACTTTAGTGAACCGTCCCCTTAGTCTGTGAGGAAAAACAATGGATCAGTTCACCTAATGGAAAGAGGAGATTGCAGTTTGAAATGTAGAAAGAGAACAAGGTTGTTGGTCCTAAATTGTGATTCAAACAGCTGGAATTGAATAATAAAAAGTAGACGACTGCAATATGTCCAAAAAGTTGTATGCGGATCTGTAATAAAAAGAATGGATTCTAACCCACTGATGAAACACACCAGACCAAGTGCATGTTGTAATCGGAATGTGTTTTTCAATCAATTGTGGCAGATTTTGCAGTTTGATAACAGCCAGTAAATGAAATACCAAGATTGCAAGGTAAGTCCTACAATGGCTCTCTGGATATACCTAAATGGTTGGTCTCTCTCGATACAATTACTAGAAAGTGACTTACGGAATTGGTCATGGAAATCTAAATGCTACGTTTTTGTATATGGTAAAAGGGGGCTACTAAAAGACTACAGCAGTGTAAACAGTCTTTCTGTAGTTCGAAAATAGGTAGTAAAACTTGCCAAAATTTGTAATCTCATACAGCTGAGCAGAAAATGCATACATAAAATGGACTTGACTTGGAAAGGCCCCTGTCCAATATTCCTTGAAGCGGTCTTGCCAATACTGGAGAAGATTGTAGCTGTCTTTGAATAGAGTTGACACTTTCCTGAACCAGAAGAAGACTGTGTCACAGCATAATCAGTACGGGTGCAAGGGGCTGATAAAGCCTGAAATATCTAAATCCTGAAGATACCGACTTTATAGAATCAGCCCCGGAGGCCCAAATCCACAGAGATCTGTTACTGAGACCTAATAAAGTACCGTTATCAAATTCAGTAATGGACGTTATTATCCCTGAGGTTAACGTGAATCCACAACGCGATCTACAAAAATAACGGCCATTGTCTAACTGATTAGCATAGGTTTAATGCTATGGTAAGTTAGCACTACCTTGCGTTAACTTACAACAACATGGCGTTAAGCACGTCTTACCGAAAGGTGGAGTTACTCTCATCCAGACCCTGAAAAGGTGTTTAACCCAAGTTAAGAAACAGAGAGGAAAGGAGAGGGAATGCTGTAAGTAACGCTATGTTACTTAAATCATACCTAACTGTGGTGTTACACTTATGCAGACCCTGTAAAATACCTATTTCCGGGTCTGAAAGTAACGCCACCTTTAGCTATGACCTAAGTAACGTCACATTAAATCCCTACGTTAACTATAACGGACCATTGTAAATATGAAATGTTGGAGGAAGTGCCTCTTTCGCGTATCATTAGCACTAACGCCCGTTCTATTTAATGCAATGCCCTCTCTGGCCGTAAACAGCACTTACAGTAACACTTCCTTATTCAGGTTTGAAGAGGCTGCTTAATGCTTAACGAGATGTTAGCAGCTTGTTAAATCAATAACAGACCTCTGAGAACGTGGGCCTAAGTGCGAAATGTGACAGGTAAAAAGTCCACTATACAGTTTGTGTAAAAGGATACAGTGTATGAGATACAGCATGAAAACATGCGGTACAGAGCTGCTATA
>CM071568.1:139156389-139271389 GCA_036426205.1 Ascaphus truei | reverse complement strand
GGGGGGTCCTGCCCTTAAGTACAGCCAGAAGGTGTGAAATAATAATTTGGGCCTCAGATTCACCCATCAGATCAGCCCTTTATGGACGTTTTTTCTGGACTTGGAGTTGTCAATTGATGATGAATGTAACATCAATACACGGGTGCATTTCAAAGATGTGGCGGTTAACAGCGATCTTCACGCGATGTGCAGTCATCACCCAAAATGGCTACAGAATATCCCCCTGAGCCAATTTAATAGGCTCAGAAGAAACTGCTCGCCAGACCACACCATCAGCTTTCGTAAAGCTATGAGTATCAAAAATGTATTAGCACCAAGCAAACTCAGCAATACTGTTCAGATTTTGGGTGGCTGTCAGCCTGATAATGGGAATAGGAAATGTGGTAGATCAAGATGCATTACATGCAAACATCTCCTAATGTCTTATACATTTACTTCACACAGTAACAACTCGGTGCATCAACTTAAGAGTTCTGTCAACTGTTTATCTACATATGTTGTGTACCTTCTTTCTTGTTCGTGCAACATTCAGTATGTAGGTCGTACCAAATGAGCACTGTGCGTCAGATTCCTTGAGCACAGGCGAGCTGTTATCAGTGGAGTTCTGGCGCACAGTGTTCCTAGGCATTTTTCTCAAGTTCATTCGAAAAATCCCAGTGAACTTAAAATCCTTGGTATTGAGACTATACCTAACACCAAACTAGGAGGTGATAGTGCTTTAAATCTATGTGTCAGGGAATCCTTCTGGATTTATTCCCTTGACACGCTCTCACCTAAAGGTCTAAACGAGTGTATAGATCTACATTGTACATTGTACATTGGTCTAAATCTGTTCTTCTTTTGCTGTCTGTGTCCTCCCTGCTTTGGTTATTGATTCACTGATATAGTAGGGATACCCATATACTGCTGCATTGAGAGCCACTATTTGTGGTTCCATGTGGCATCCTCATGCCCCTGGGGTTTGTTGTTCTTCCTTTCCAGTATATATATATATATGCTCATAGCCCATTCAGTCTGCCATTTTAAATGGTTCATTCCATTTTACATCTATACATTTACCCTATATAGGTCTACACTTGTTTAATCAATTTTAAATAACACCTATATTTCTTATAAATATTATTACAATTATCATTAATATTTAAATAGTTATGTTCAATTTACCTTCACACTTAATATATCAGTTTAGGTTAGTATGGCATTAGTCAATAGGCATTATATTTTCTAATATATACAGTTTATTATTGTTAGTGGTTATTTATTTTTATATAATCAGTGTATTTATTTATGTATTTATACTGGTTTATTTTCTCTTAGCAATTTATAGTACATTATGCACTTTATTATATTATATTATTATTTATACAAATTTACTAACACCAACATTATATGAAATCACCATTAGCCAGTATAACTGTGTGTTGAATCAGCGGTTTGCTGATTCCAGCCTTTGGAGCACTGTAGCCTTGTTTACCTGGACTCTCCACTCCTGTAGATGACTCCCCTTAGAGATTTCTCTCCAATGTTTGTGTTTTTTTTAGCATCCTGTAAGTGTATTTCCTAGGGACACTTTACTTTTTAACAAATATACCCAATTTTTTATACAGTTACATGCTATGGAGCTTGCGCTTTTTTGTGTTTTGTCTCTCTCTGTCTCTCTCTGTCTCTCTCTGTCTGTCTGTCTCTCTCTCTCTGTCTCTGTCTGTCTGTCTCTCTCTCTCTGTCTCTGTCTGTCTGTCTCTCTCTACTTGTCCTTGTGCTGTATCTGTATGGCTCTCTCTGTCTGTCGTTGCTTCTCTCTCTGTCTCTCTCTGTCGTCTCTCTCTCTGTCTCTGTCTGTCTGTCTCTCTTGCTCGTCGCTCTCTCTCTGTCTGTCTGTCTCTCTCTGTCTGCTCTCTTCTGTCTGCTCTGTCTGTCTGTCTCTCTTGTCTGTCTGTTCTTCTGTCGTCTCTTGTCTCTCCTCTTGTCTCTCTCTGTCTCTCTCTGTCTGCTCTCTGTCTCTCTCTGTCTTTCTCTGGTTCTCTCTCTGTCTCTCTCTGTCTCTCTTGTCTCTTCTGTCTCTCTCGTCTCTCTCTGTCTCTCTCTGTCTCTCTCTGGTGTCTCTCTGTGTCTGTCTCTCTCTGTGGTCTCTGCTGTGTGTCTCTCTGTGTGTCTCTCGTGTGTCTCTCTCTCTCTGTGTGTCTCTCTTCTCTCTTGTGGTGTTCTCCTCTCTGTGTGCTTCTCTCTCTCTCTGTGTCTTTCTCTCTCTGGTCTCTCTCTCGTGTGTGTCTCTCTCTCTCTCTCTCGCTCTGTTGTTTCTCTTTACTCTCTGCTCTTCTCTCGTGTGTCCTCTCTCTCTCTCTCTCGGGTGTCTCTCTCTCTTCTCTCTTGTGTGTCTCTCTTCTATCTCTCTGTTTGTGTCTCCTTCTTCTCTCTGTGTGTCTTTCTCTCTCTCTCTGTGTGTTCTCTCTCTCTCTCTGTGTGTCTCTCTGTCTCTCTTCTGTGTCTCTCTCTCTATCTCTCTGCTGTGTCTTCTCTTCTTTCTCTCTGTGTTGTCTCTCTCTCTCTCTCTGTGTGTTCTCTCTTGTTTCTCTGTGGTCTCTCTTCTCTCTGTGTCTCTCTTCTCTGTTTGTCTCTCTCTCTGTTGTCTCTCTCTCTCTGTGTCTTCTTCTCTGTTCTGTCTCTCTTCTCTCTCCATACATCAAAAAATAAATAGATGATACCATTCTGTGGCTAACGAAATGCTTTAATTTGTGCGAGCTTTCGAGATACATGATCTTTTCTTCCCGCGATGTTACAATGAATGAAGCGCAAGGGTATACTTAAAAACAGTGTGTTCTTGGAATGTTATCTGTGCTGGTCCTTCCTCCCGGTGTGGATGTGTTTAATGACTAGAGGTGTCAAAAGGTTCTGAAAGCAAGTGAAGAAAGAGTGGTGTATGTGTATCAGTGTGAATAAAAATGAATGGAGAGCCCACAGTATATACAGTGCTTTACACAAGGTGTGTGGAGTGGGAGTGGATATAATGGTGTGGGGGTGTGGAAATGTGAGAGTTTGAGCACAACTAAAAGTGTGTGTGGATACTTTGTGGTCCCTATTGGTGTATAGGGATGGAAAAGCAAGGAGTATTAGATGGTGAGAGACAGAGTGTGTGTGCATACATATAGCACAGTAGTACAGACATGGCCTTTAGCGCCATGGAAGAGAGTCACTAGTGTCAGTAATGACTCATAAAATTTCGATCTCTGTTTAGGCCACTGCTAAGTGTCCCGAACAGTTGCATAAATTGTATTCATGCAACCGTCTCTCTTTCGGGGTTTTAAGATTACCTTTGAGTATGGCAACCCTCAGAATCGTTCATCTTATGGCCAGAGTCAGAGAAAGTTCGCCAACAGGGACTGTCTCTTGTTCCGCGTGTGATGCTGTGGCGATGCAGGTTCATTCTTTGTTTAGCCCTGTCCTGTCTCACCTATGTAGTAGCAGCCCCCTGGGCATTTCATGCACATGATGAGGTACACGACATTGCTGGAGGAACAGGTGAACCTTCCTCTGATTTTGTATTCCCGATGAGGGTTGCCATACTCAAAGGTAACTTAAAACCCCGAAAAGAGAGATGGTTGATGAATACAAATATGGACTTCTATCATCCGGTATCATCTATTTATTTTTTGATTATGAAGCTCGGCTGCACGGTACTGATATAGATATATATATATATTAGATATATAGATATATATATTAGACAAAAATAATAAAGTAGCGCTATAAGATGTACTTCTATGTGTATAACATTAATGATGACTAGAAAATGGTACCCTAAATTGTATGGTGTGTAGGGACGCTAAATGTCCGTGGGCCTTGCGTAACCGTAATGGTATAGCCTAGAATAATGTATACAATAAATACTAACAACAATTAATAAAACAAAATTAAACAATATCCAAACCAATGAATGTAAAAAAATGAATAAAATAAAGTCCATGACTGAGGGACTGGTAACAATAGAATATTTCCTGAGCAGGGACAATAATCTCCCAAGAAACACAATGTAAATTTCTACTCGATTGTATCAACTTATTTCTTGGTAATAACTATTTTCTGTTCAGAGGCATCTTCTATCTCCAAACCTGTGGTCCGGCCATGGGTACCAGGTTTGCAGCCAGCTACACAACCTCTTTTGGGGTTTTGGGAGGAGAGAAACATCTTTGGACAAATGTGGCTGGTGTGGGCATGGTATATTTTGGTCGCTACATAGATGACCTACTCATCATCTGGGATGGAGATGGAGACATCCTCGAGCAGATTCTGGTTGGGTTCAATGACAATTATATGAGACTAAAGTTCACACATCAGATCAGTAAAGATCAGATTGTCTTTGGACTATAATCCACAATGATGAAAATTACCTGATTCAAACAAAGGTTCATTTAAAAGAAGTGGCTTTTAAAGGATATTCACGCGGCTAGTGGCATCAACCAAAATGGCTACAAAATATCCCGCTCGTCAGTTCAATTGACGGATACATAATTGTTTGTCTGATGTCGTCTTTAACGAACAATCCAAACAGCTTGTGAGTAATTTTGTCTGGAGGGTTATGACCTAGACTTAGTCCTGAATTTTTACCACCAGGTTAGATCAACGAGAGCGCAGTATTACTTGAGAAATAAAAAAAGAAACAAAACTTGGATAGTAGTAATAACACTAATAACAAAGTAGCACAAAAGAAAAATCAAGTAAGTAATGTAAAGTTCATCACTGATATAGCAGCCAATCGAACAAAGGTGTTCCAAATATTACAGTAAACACTGAAATGTCCTTTCCTTTGATCCACATTTGAAACATCACATGCCACAGGTACCTTTTGGTTGGGAGAACGAGATGTCTTATTTGTAGCCACATGTGTCGGGTGATTCTTTCACCTCTCACACTAATGGTTCTTTCACATCAAATTAACAGCAACCATCAACGGCCCGACTACATACAGTATGTAGTCTATGCTCCATCGTGTCCTGCCACATACAATATGGAGGACGCACTAAGAGGCCGATTAATGTTCGGTTCTCTGGAACATCGCCGAGCAATTATTAAAGGAATACTCACACAAAGTGTTCCAGACACTTCGCCAGGCTCACTCTAAAGATCCATTGGACTCAGAGTAATAGGTGGAACAATTAATGTTTCCAAATTGGGAGGTGATAGGTCACAGCACTGTGTACATGTGAATCCTTTGGATTTATACACTTGGTATGTTGGCAACACTTGGATTTAGTGTATGCATAGACACTAGTATATTAGTTTGAGATACACACATGCACCTATATGGACAATTGTTCATTTGCCTCCATTACTATGGTCATCACACAGTTCTTTCCTCTGTCCAAGTGTCAAATCCGTAATATCAATCCATTGTAATTTTTATGATCATTTTTATTGATCATTTGCATTCAGTTATACAGTCATGGGAAAAAGAAAGTAGAATCTCTTTGAATTCCATGGTTTACATATAAGGACATAATAACAATCTTCTGTTCCCTTAGCAGGTCTTAAAATTAGGTAAATGCAACCTCAGATGAACAAAACACTAGACATATTACACACCATGTCATGATTTATTTAGAAAAATAAAGCCAAATGGAAGAGCATGTGCGAAAAAACTAATTACATCTATGATTCAATAACTTGTAGAACCACATTTAGCAGCAATAACTTTAAGTCGTTTTCTGTATGACTTTATCAGTCTCTCACATCGGGTGGAGGAATTTTGGCCCATTTTTCTTACAAACGTTGCTTCAGTTCATTGGGTTTGTGGGCATTTGTTTATGCACAACTGTTTAAGGTCCCGCCACAGCATTTCAATCAACATGCTGCTACATGATCTGTGTAGAGGTTACCTGTTGGTTCACGAGACTGAGAGCAATCTGTTTCATTGAGACAGGACAGGCTTTTGATCTCCTTCTTCTTAATTGGTACTGTACCCTCCAGCTGTAGTGGGCCCCAGGGTCAGTTCCACCACACATACTTATTCCACTTTGCTTAAGAAATGACATCAGGCAGGGGAAAGATGAACAAGGGTCTTTATTGTGCATCTGATAGACAGCCACTGCAATTCCTCCTACAGTGCTGTAAGGGCTCCGAAGTCCCAGACTTTGGAGGGTGCATACGATAGTTGGAGGCCCTGAGTCTTGGTGTTCCCAGGCCTATGCCTGGGGTTGGCCAGCTCATCCTCGCAATGGGAGAGACTGACAGCCCATGCTCTCTCCTTTCTCCTCAGAGCCAGACTACTAAGTTTGATACTTCCACTTGAAGTCTCTATAGGGGCGGGCTTTGGGACTGTACTTATCCCTGATAGGCTTACACAGGCCAAGAGTCACCACCTTATTTCCATCACTTACAAGTGGAGCATAAGGGGGTTCAATGGCCAATAGATTAACCTGTTACTGTCCTGAACTTATTAGGGACTTACCTAACAGATACACTATGGGGAAAGAGAGGTACTATGGAACATACCCTGTTACATACACATATCTAATTATATATATATACATATATATTATAATATATCATTACATATATGATATCTATATATATATATATATATATATATATATATAATATATATAGATATATATACACACATACATTGTGGTGCCATAGCTGTCTCTAGGGGCTGGAATCGGGCCTATGGATCTTTCCAGATACACAGTGTAACTTTTCTTTGTCACACTCCTATGAATAATACAGTCCCTCAGGCACAGAAATATCAAGAGAGATACACACAGAGAGAGAGAGAGAGCCAACCAGAGAGATACAGAACAGAAGACAAGCAGAGAACAGAGATGAGAACAACAGAAGGAGAGGACAGGAGAGAGAGACAAACGAGAGAGAGAGATACACACAGAGGACGAAGAGAGAGAGATAGTAGAGACACACAGAGAGAGGTAGATAGGAGACACAAACAGAGAGATAGAAGAGAGACACACCACAGAGAGATAGAGATGAGACACCTGCAGAGAGAGAGAGATAGAGACACAGAGAGAGAGAGAGAGAGTACAAAAACACAGAGCGAGAGAGAGAGAGAGAGACACACACCGAGAGATGAGACCCCAGAGAGAGAGAATAGACCAGAGAGAGAGAGAATGAGTCACACAGAGAGGAGATGAGCACAAATAGAGATAGAGAGACACACAGAGAGAGAGAGACACACAGAGAGACACACATAGAGACACACAGCAGAGACCACAAGAGAGACAACACAGAGAGACACCACGAGAGAGACAGAGAGAGACAGAGAGAGACGAGAGAGGACAGAAGAACATAGAGAGACAGAGGAGACAGAGAGAGAACCAGAGAGAAGACAGAGAGAGACAGAGTAGTACAGAGAGAGACAGAGAGAGACAAGAGGAGAGATCAAGAGACGAGAGATAGATAAGACAGACAGAGAGAGACAGACAGACAGAGCAGAGAGAGAGCAGACAGAAGACAGACAGACAGAGAAGACGACGACATAGAGAGACAGACAGTACAGACAGAGAGAACAGAGCGATAGAGAGACAGAGAGACACAACGACAGACAGAGAGAGCGAAGAGAACAGACAGAGGAGCAGAGAGAGACAGACAGACAGAGACAGAGAGAGAGAGAGACAGACAGACAGAGACAGAGAGAGAGAGACAGACAGACACAGAGAGGAGAACAGACAGACAGAGACAGAGAGAGAGAGACAGACAGACGACGAGAGAAGGACACAGACAGAGGAGACAGAGAGAGACAGGAGAGACAAACACAAAAGCGCAAGCTCCATAGCATGTAACTGTAATAAAAATTGGGTATATTTGTTAAAAAGTAAGTGTCCCTAGGAAATACACTTACAGTATGCTAAAAAAAAAAAACACAACATTGGAGAGAAATCTCTAAGGGGAGTCATCTACAGGAGTGAGAGTCCAGGTAAACAAGGCTACAGTGTCCAAAAGGCTGGAATCAGCAACCCGTGATTCAACACACGTTATACTGGCTAATGTGTATTCATATAAGGTTTGGTGTTAGTAAATTTGTATAAATAATAATATAATATAATAAAGTGCATAAGTTACTATAAATTGCTAGAAAATAAACCAGTATAAATACATAATAAATACACTTGATTATATAAAAATAAATAACCACTAACAATAATAACTGTATATATTAGAAAATTAATGCCATTGACTAATGCCATACTAACCTAAACTGATATATAAGTTGTGAAGGTAAATTGAACATAACTATTTAATATTAATGATAATTGTAATAATATTTATAAGAAAATAGGTGTTATTTTAAAATTGATTAAACAAGTGGTAGACCTAATAGGGTAAATGTATAGATGTAAAATGGAATGAACCATTTAAAATGGCACTGAATGGGCTAAGAGCTATATATATAATACTGGAAAGGAAGAACAACAAACCCCAGGGGCATGAGGATGCCACATGGAACCACAAATATGGCTCTCAATGCAGCAGTATATGGGTATCCCTACTATATCAGTGAATCAATACCAAAGCAGGAGGACACAGACAGCAAAAGAAGAACAGATTTAGACAATTACAATGTACAATGTAATCTTACACTCGTTTAGCCCTTTAGGTGAGAGCGTTTCAAGGGAATAAATCCAGAGGTTCCCTGACACTAGATTTTAAAGCACTATCACTCCTAGTTGGTTTTGTTAGGTATAGTCTCAATACAAGGATTTTAAGTTCACTGGGATTTTTCGAATGAACTTGAAAAATTGCCTAGACACTGTGCGCCAGAACTCCACTGATAACAGCTCGCCTGTGCTCAAGGAATCTGACGCACATTGCTTCATTTGGTACGACCTTACATACTGAATGTTGACGAACAAGAAAGAAGGTACACAAACATATGTAGATAAACAAGTTGACAGAACTCTAAGTTGATGCACCGGTTGTTACTGTGTGAAGTAAATGTATAAGACATTAGGAATGTTTTGCATGTAATGCATCTTGAGTCTACCCATTTCCTATTCCCATTTCATGCAGCCTGACAGCCACCCAAATCTGAACAGTATTGCTGAGTTTGCTTGGGCTATATACCTTTTTGATACTCATAGCTTTACGAAAGCTGATGGTGGTCTGGCGAGCAGTTTCTTCTGAGCCTATTAAATTGGCTCAGGGGATATCTGTAGCCATTTTGGGTGATGACTGCACATCGCGTGAAGATCGCTGTTACCGCCACATCTTTGAATGCACCCGTGTATATGTTTACATTCATCACAATTGACAACTCCAAGTCCAGAAAAAAAACGTCCATAAGGGCTGATCTGATGGGTGAATCCTGAGGCCCAAATTATTATTTCACACCTTCTGGCTGTACTTAAGCAGGACCCCCTAAAGTTTGTGGTTCCTTCCCCTCTACTGTAAGGCAGGTCACACCACTGGGAGCCTGAATTGGGGCCTTCCATGTGCTCTTCCTCCTGGGGAGAGGGAGTGTAGCCATACCTCTGCTATGTAGGTTGGGAAAGCTAGGACAGCTGTGGTTACCCTGGCCTGTAGTGACGTCCAGGGACCTATCTTCAGTGATAACTGACCTGCAGACTGTACCGGCGGAAGACTGCGTGTAACGTTACGCAGAGTGTAGTAATAAACCATTCCTGTTTGCAATATAACCTCCTGCCTGGTGCGTACCCGTGGGGGGAAAGGTAATAAGTTCGACCAGTGAAGATCACCTTCAGTTCCTGGATCCACGGCAAGATGGAGGCGCTGCAACTGCTAAGGAGATATGTGGGGTATGAACCCCAGAAGCACAGTTCCTGTTTCCCACTACCATCGGTGATACTCAGCCCTCCTATGCAGCAGGTATATGCACACACACCCTGTAATGGTCCCTATCCTGGACCGGGTGGGGGAAACACTGACCACACACACACACACCTACATATCTATCTATTCTCTCTATCTATCTATTCAAATAGAACTATTACTGTATGCTCATTTGCATGTCTTAGAAAGGTCTGCAACCCCGCCTTTTCACCATTATCATCCAGCAAAAGTGCTTCCACTGCAGCAAGGGATTCTGGAAATGACTATGCAAATGGCATTGCATGTCATTTTCCAGAATCCCTTGCTGCAGGGAATTGCTGTGTGCTAGGCGATAATGGTGAAAGGCGTGGTTCCGACGGTCTAAGACATGCAAATGAGCACAGTAATATTCCATTTGCTATACGCTTTACGTGGAGGTTTTTCCACTTTTTTACCCACCATAACTTAACATATATATATTCCTCGACAAATCCGGTCACCCGGGTTTTGTCACTCGATCGTAATGGCCGCCCAAGCAGTGAACGCGGTTCTCTTCCAATTCCCCTGCTCGAGCCGAGGGAAAAAAAAATCCCCTTACCTGATTGGGCTCTCAAATGCCCCCCTCTGCTCTCAGATGCCCCTCCTCCTACTGTGATGGCCCCCCTGTTCTCCTATGGCCTCCCTGATCTCTGATGGGCCCCCTTCTCTCCGATGGCCCCCCCTGCTCTGCGATGGCCCCACCTGGTCTTCCCTGGGGCTCCCCCTGGCGCCCACCCACCCAGTCAGTCAGTCACCCACCCTGTCCCTCACCCGACACCGAATACCCCCTAACCCAGAAGACAGGTAGGGAAACCTCCCCTCCAATGTATAACATTGAGGGAATGTGGTACCTGGACTGCAGATCATGTAAGTTCCCAGGCGGATTGCTGCTTTAGGCCCGTTCTATACTGCATGCGGCTGTGGCGTGCCTGTGCCGCATGCTTTTTCCCTGTTATAGAGCTGGAGCTACCAGGTAGAGAGTGTGTGTATGTATATGTGGTGTATGTTTGTGTGTGTATGTGTGTGTATGTATATGTGTGTGTGTTTATGTGTATGTATATGTTGTGTAGTTATGTATGTAGTTATATGTTGCTATGTTATGTATACTGTGTATGTATATGTTATTTCTGTTGTGTGTGTGGTGTTGAGCTACAGGTAGAGATGTTGTTGTTTGGTGTCGTGTGTATGTGTGTGTGTGCTGTGGTAGTGTGCGTGTGATGTGGTGTGCGTGTATGTTATGTGTTTTATGTGTGTGTGCGTATGGTGTGTGTATGTGTGAGACTACAGGTTAGAGAGTTTGTATGTGTGTTGTGCGTGTGTATGTAGTGTGTGTATGTGTAGTGTATGTTGTGTATGTGTTTTGTTGTATGTGTGTGTGTATGTGTGAGCTACAGGTAGAGAGTGTGTAATGTGTGTGTGCGTGTGTGTGTGTATGTGGTGTGTATGTGTGTGTTGTGGCGTATATGTGTGTGTGTTGTATATATGTGTGTTTTATATATATATATGTGTGTATATGTGTGTATATGTGTATAGTTGTGTGTGTGTAGGTGTGTGTGTGTATATGTTGTGGTGTGTATATGTGTGTTGTATATGTGTGTTGTGTGTGTATATTGTGGTTGTTTGTTTCTTCCTCCGCTCCCGACCTTGGCATCATAATACGACTACGTTCCTCTCCAACCCCGGACTTGGCTAACAGTTACCTTCTACACCATACCGTCTCCTGCCCCGGCCCGGAATCCAACCATTCTACACTCAGACGTGCCCTCGGTGGCTGTGGGTGGGCATATTATCCATTCCCACCTCAGCACCGTGGCTGCCTCGTTTTGGTGAGCACTGCGTGACAATATCTCACTTAAGTAAGAGATGATGTTTCAAAAAAATACTGCACCATCAATGTATTTGTATTTGAAAATGCTTTGAATGTCGGGCAGGCAATAAATAAATACATTGCACCTTGAGAATGAAGAATCGGATATAACACTTTTGAATCGGTAAATCCATTCATCAGAATGACATTCTTTCTAGATGGACACTTCTTTACCAATTCACTTTTCTTTGGGCTGCCGCTGAAAGTAGAAGAATCCTTCAGCAATATTTACATTACACTGATGGGATATTCTGTTTTCCCCTATATTGAGAAACAGAGAAATTCCTATTCACTTCACAATTTTTGGGAAATGCAAACATTACAGCTAGTAAATCAAACTGAAGGTGCTTCAGTAGATACTGTTAGAGGCACGTAGCCCAGCAGTGTAAATGGGGAAAAAATGCTCAGGACAATATTTTTATGACGTTTGAATATCCCTTTCCAAACCAAGCCAGTCCTGTTGATTATCACTCTGGCATCAGGCTAACATGTAATGTTTCTCTCTCGTTACTATTTGTGGTCCCTTTAAATGTTCCTATTATGTCGTCCTCGCGAGTAAAGATTTATGCAAAATTTCACAAAACAGATCATTTTGTGTCCGTTCATTTTTTCATAGATAATTTAAAGAAGCTTCATACAACTATGGTCATTTATCCCACTATGTTGCATATTTGACGGTACATTTGGTGAAATCTAAACACGCCAAAAGGAAGGCGAGTAGCGGACAAAATTAACCATGCCAAGTTTGAGGACCTTCAACTTTCTGAGCAAAATGAGATAATAAACATACAATGCAATTTATTTCTGGAATCACAGGATTATGGAGAAGGTTAATTTAAAATGTTTCTGAAAATAACTGTTAGATGCTTCATGGACTGTAAAAAGAACACCTTACATTCTTTTGTCTTTGTACAGTATGTCTAAGGCAGGACTACGTTTGTTTTTGTTTTGAAGAAATACAATTTAAAGTGGAAATGAGATGCAATGTCTGTCTCTTTAAATATGATGTTTTTACATGCACGTATCACTGGATTCCCATTTCAGTGATGCGATAACTTCCCAACAAGCATAAAGCAGAGGCTGAAATGTTTGTTAAAGTACATGGAAATCAGTGGCTGCCCAGATAACGTTTATGTCTATGTCGCGTGCATGTGCTAAAGTTTGCACTAGATCCAAGGTTTTAGTGGTATAAGCGCTCAAGCGCTGGATCCTCAGATAATATAGAAACAAAATAGCACATAGTCAGAGGCATCAGGAGGACACAGGACACAGGCAGTCGTGGTACTGTGAATAAAAAAATCTCTAGTGTAATGAAGTTCTGAAAAGGACAACAACGCCCTGAAGAAAGAGTAATGGGACTAACCCTCATTGGGATAGTCCAGAACGCTATAACAACACATGAAAGCTATCTTAATATACTTACATATAATGCATGCCCCTTTCTGGTTGCCCCAGTGAGGCGTGCTGCTGATGCTGAATGAAGATATGCAAAAAATAGAGAGTACAGCGCACAGCCAAGAGAGTGGGCCCAAATAGATATAAAAATATTATTTTATTAGGTCCATTAAAAATCCAGGTATAACAGACCTCCTACGCGTTTTCGTGCGCGTTGCCCTTATCAAGGATGCTAATAATAATATTGTGTATATCATATTTTGGACCCCCTCTCTTGGCTTTGTGCTGTACTCTCTATTTTGCATATCGTCATTCAGCATCACGCGCACTCCTCACTGTGGGCACCCAAAGGGGCATGCATATATCTTGTAAGTATAATTAAATGCTTTCATGTGTTGGTTAGCCGTTCAGGAGACTCATCCAATGAGGGGCTGAGTCCCATTAGCTCTTTTCCTTCAGGCGTTGGTTTTTGTCCCTTTTCAGAACTTCCATTACTCCTTACACTAGAGTTTATTTATTCACAATGTACCACTGCCTTGTGTCCTGTGCCCGACTTTATGTGCTATTTTGTTTTAGATTTCCTTGAGGACCAGCGCTTGAGCGCTTATACCACTAAAACCTTGTACATCTATTGCAACCTTTAGCATGCACGCTCAATACATAGAACGTGTATCGGGCAGCCCACTGATTTCCATGTACTTTACCAACATTTCCAAGCCTCTGCTTTGAGCTTGTTTGGGACGTTTATCGCTATCACTTAAATGGTGAATCCAGTGATACGGTGCAATGTAAAAACTCATATTTAAGATCAAGTACATTGCTCTCATTTCCAACCTTTTAATATGTATTTATCTTCAACACAAAAACAAACGTTGAAAGTCCTGCCTTAGACATACTGTACCCAAAGACAAAGAGAAATGAAGGCTTTCTTTTTAAGCAGTCCATGAAGCATTCTAACAGTTATTTCAGCAACATTTTAAATTAAACCTTTCTCCATTCCTGTGATTCCAGAATACATTGCATTTTATGTTATGATCTCATTTTGCTCAACATGTGTGAATGTCCTCAAACTTGGATGGTTAATTATTGTCGCTCTCGCCTTCCTTTTGTTTTTTTTTTGCGTGTTTTAGAATTCACCAAATGTACCGTCAAATATGCATACCATAGTGGGATATGACCATAGTTGTTATGAGCCTTCTTTAAAAAAATTATCTATAAAACATTGTAACGGACACAAAGATCTGTTTTGTGGAAATTTTGCATAAAATCTTTACTCGGAGACTACATATTAGGAGACATTTAAAGGACCACACAATCGTAACAGAAGAAACAGCTGTAGCCTGTGCCAGAGTGAATCATACATGAACTGGCTTGGTTTGTGAAGGATATCAACGTCATAAAAATATTGTCCTGAGCCTTTTTTCCCCCATTTACACTTGCTGGTACGTGCCTGCTAACCGATATTACCTGAAGCACCTTCCGTTTTGATTTACTAGCTGTAATGTTTTGCATTTCCCCAACATTGTGAATGAAAGGAATTTCTCGTACTTCAATATAGGGGAAAACAGAATATCCCCATAACCAGTGCCCATGTCAATTTGCTGAGGATTCTCCATTTCAGCTGCAGCCCAAAGAAAGTTGAATTGTTAGAGAATTTCCAATCTAGAAGAGAATGTCACTTCTGATGAATGGATTTTACCGATTCAAAGTTGTTTATGCCGATCTTCATTCTCAAGGTTAGCAATTGTATTTATTTATTGCCCGCCTCGACATTCACAAGCATTTTCCAAATACAAAATATGATGGTGCAGATTATTTTTTGAAACATACATCTCTTCTTTAAATTGGAGATATTGTCACCAGTGCTCACCACAAACCGGGCAGGAACCACGGTCTGAGGTGGATGGATTAATATGCCACCCACACACCACAACGGGGCCGGCTTGAGGTAGATTTGTCTGGATATCCGGGCCGGGGCAGGAGAGTAAGGGTAGTAGAAGGTACTGTTTGCCATCCGGGGTGGAGAGTAACGTAGTCGGTGATTACTGTATTCCAGGTCGGGAGGGAGAGAGAACAACACACACACACATATACACACACACACCTATACCACACACATATACAACACAATATACCACACAACACCTAACCACACACACCTATACACATAATACAACACATATACACACATCATTATATATATACACACACACTATATACCTCCAACAGGACATATACGCCCGCGCCGTCCACACGACAAGAACCCTCCCCGCCTCTCCCCCCGACCCGGCGACCAGGCGGCCCGAAAACGCGCTCGGTTACAGGCGCACCCTCTCAATGGCGTGCGTGATGGAGGTCTCTCAGTGACACCCACTGACTACAGGTGTAGGCGCGACGTCAAACCAAGCACAACTTACTCAACGAGTCACGGGCCACAAGACGTTGCCAGGGGAGGGTGAGACCAAAGGTTAAACACAGGAAGGGGGAGATTGAGGGAACCAGGAGCTAGAGCAACGGGGAAGAGACGCCTCGGTAGAGGAAAGTCGCCCTATTGCTGGCCGGGTTCCGGACCGCTCCAATAACCTAGCGGTGCGCTTAGCCCACGAAGTAAGAACAGTCCAGATAAGGGGGGGGTCAGCTGATAGCAGGCGGCAGGAGTGGTTGAAGGCACAGGTGGACACAGACGGGGAGGGGGAGAAAAAGTGGCGAGAGAGGCGCACATAAGCGGTAAGCGGGGCGGGGGGAATGGGGTAGATGTGTTTGCTGGAGAACCGACCCACACGATCGTAATCCAGCTGTAGGTAGCCACAGCTGAGAGGAGGAGCTACTATTAGGCACGATAGGGCCATGAAGAGAAGGGCGGACATTGTCAAAGGTCGCAAGTGGGCGGGCGGGCCGGGGCGCACGATGGATCTGTCGGGTCAGGGGGCAGAGTCGGGGCGGGAGGGGGGAGAAGGCTCGGTCGACGGAAATAAGAACACCAAAGGGGGTCAAAAACGAAGGAGGGCTAAAGAAATGCGGAGGTGCGGGCGCCCAAAAGGGGGGCGTGTTATAGGGACCGTCAATAGTGGTGCGCGCTGGAAAATAAACAATGGTGGGAAGTAGCCACAAGGCTAGCTCTGGGAGGATCCAATTGCCCGCCACGCCCCCTCCTCCACCCGCCGGCAGGGCGACCCCTCCTCCCAGGGGAGGGGGGCGATGGCGGGCGCACCCCCTGAACATCCCACCCCTCCCTCTCACCCACCTGCCCCAGGCCATCCCACCCTCCAAGGCCCCCCTCCCCCCCTACCCACCCCCGAGCCCGGGTGGGGACCTCCCCCGCGCACACACCCTACACACTCTTCTCCTGCTAGCTCACAATACACACCACACACCCTATATACATATACACTACACACTATAAATACATACATATACACACACATATATAGCATATACATACACATACATACACAAACACATATACATACACATACATACCACACATATACACTACGACACACATACACAACACATACATACACACATATACATACACACCTTCTACCTGTAGCTCCCTAGTCTCTATAACAGGAAAAAGCATGCAGGCACAGCACGCACGCCGCATGCATGTATAGAACGGGCCTAAAAGCAGCAATCCCGCCTGGGAACTTACATGATCTGCAGTCCAGGGTACCATCATTCCCCAATGTTATACATGGGAGGAGGTGTTCCCTACCTGTCTTCTGGGCGTTAATAGCGGGATTACCGGTGTCGGGGACCAGGGTGGGTGACTGACTGACTGGGTGGTGGGCGCCAGTGAGCCCCAGGGAAGACCAGGTGGGCCATCGCAGAGCAGGGGGGGGTGGGGGGGCCATCGGAAGAGGGGGCCCATCAGAGATCAGGGAGGCCATAGGAGAACAGGGGGGTCCATCACAGAGGAGAGGCATCTGAGAGCAGAGGGGGGCATTTGAGAGCCCAATCAGGTAAGGGATTTTTTTTTCCCCTCGGCTCAGCAGGGGAATGGAAGAGAACCGCGTTCACTGCTTGGCGGCCATTTATGATCGCCAGTGGACAAACCCGAGGTGACCGGTTTGAGGAACTATATATATGTTAAGTTATGGTGGGTAAAAAATGGCAAAAACCCTCCACGTCAAGCGTATAGCAAATGAATATTTACTGTGTCATTTGCATGTCTTAGACAGGTCTGCAACCCCGCCTTTCACCCATTATCGCCTAGCACACAGCACTTCCACGCAGCAAGGGATTCTGAAAAATTGACATCATGCATTTGCATGTCATTTCCAGAACCTTGCTGCAGTGGAGAGCACTTATGCTGGATATAATGGTGAAAGGCGGTTGTGCAGACCGTTCTAAGACATGCAAATGAGCATACAGTAATATTTCTTATTGATATAGATAAGATAGATAGATAGATATGTAGGTGTGTGTGTGTGTGTGTCAGTGTTTTCCCCCACCCGGTCGCAGATAGGGACCTTACAGTGTGTGTGTGTGCATATACCTGCTGGCATCAGGAGGGCTGAGTCATCCACGATGGTAGGGGGACACAGGAAACTGTCTTCTGGGGTTCATACCCACATATCTCCTTAGCATTGCAGCGCCTCCATCTGCCGTGGACTCCAGAACTGAAGGTGATCTTTCATGTCGAACTTATACCTCTCCCCCCAGTATGGTTACGCACCAGGCAGGAGGTATATTGCAAACAGGAATGGGTTTATACTACACTCTGCATAACAGTTACCACAGCAGTCCTTCCGCCGATACAGTCTGTCAGGTCAGTTATCACTGAAGATGGTCCCTGGACGTCACTACAGGCCAAGGGTACCCACAGCTGTCCTAGCTTCCAACCTCACTAGCAGAGGTATGGTCTACACCCCTCTCCCCCGAGGGAAGACACATGGAAGGCCCCATCAGGCTCCCAGTGGTGTGACCTGCCTTACGTAGAGGGAAGGAACCCTAACTTAGGGGGGTCCTGCCCTTAAGTACAGCCAGAAGGTGTGAAATAATAATTTGGGCCTCAATTCACCCATCAGATCAGCCCTTTATGGACGTTTTTCTGGACTTGGAGTTGTCAATTGATGTATGAATGTAACATCAATACACGGGTGCATTTCAAAGAGTGTGGCGGTTAACAGCGATCTGTCACCGATGTGCAGTCATCACCCAAAATGGCTACAGAATATCCCCCTGAGCCAATTTAATAGGCTCAGAAGAAACTGCTCGCCAGAACCACACCATCAGCTTTCGTAAGCTATGAGTATCAAAAATGTAGACACCAAGCAAACTCAGCATACTGTTCATTATTTTGGGTGGCTGTCAGCCTGATAATGGGAATAGAAATGTGGTAGATCAAGATGCATTACATGCAAACATTCTCCTAATGTCCTTATACATTCTTCACACCAGTAACAACTCGGTGCATTCACACTTAGAGTTCTGTCAACTGTTTATCTACATATGTTGGTGTACCTTCTTTCTTGTTCGTGCAACATTCAGTATGTATGTCGTACCAAATGAGCACTGTGCGTCAGATTCTTGAGCACAGGGCGAGCTGTTATCACGGGGAGTTCTGGCGCACAGTGTTCCTGGCATTTTCTCAAGTTCATTCGAAAAATCCCAGTGAACTTAAATCCTTGGTATTTGAGACTATACCTAACACCAAACTAGGAGTGTAGTGCTTTAAATCTATGTGTCAGGGATCCTTCTGGATTATTCCCTTACACGCTCTCACCTAAAGGTCTAAACGAGTGTATAGATCTCCATTGTACATTGTACATTGGTCTAAATCTGTTCTTCTTTTGCTGTCTGTGTCCTCCCTGCTTGGTTATTGATCACTGATATAGTAGGGATACCATATACTGCTGCATTGAGAGCCTATTTGTGGTTCCATGTGGCATCCTCATGCCCCTGGGGTTTTTGTTCTTCCTTTCCAGTATATATATATATATGCTCATAGCCCATTCAGTCTGCCATTTTAAATGTTCATTCCATTTTACATCTATACATTTACCCTATATGGTCTACACTTGTTTAATCAATTTTAAATAACACCTATATTTCTTATAATATATTACAATTATCATTAATATTTAATAGTTATGTTCAATTTACCTTCACACTTAATATTCAGTTAGGTTAGTATGGCATTAGTCAATAGGCATTATATTTTCTAATATATACAGTTTATTATTGTTAGTTATTTATTTTATATAATCAGTTATTTATTTATGTATTAACTGGTTTATTTTCTCTTAGCAATTTATAGTACATTATGCACTTTATTATATATATTATTATTTTATACAAATTACTAACACCAACATTATATGAAATCACCATTAGCATGTATAACGTGTGTTGAATCAGCGGTTTGCTGATTCCAGCCTTGGAGCACTGTAGCCTTGTTTACCTGGACTCTTCCACTCCTGTAGATGACTCCCCTTAGATATTTCTCTCCAATGTTTGTGTTTTTTTTTAGCATCCTGTAGTGTATTTCCTAGGGACACTTTACTTTTTAACAAATAACCCAATTTTTTTACAGTTACATGCTATGGAGCTTGCGCTTTTGTGTTTGTCTCTCTCTGTCTCTCTCTGTCTCTCTCTGTCTGTCTGTCTCTCTCTCTCTGTCTCTGTCTGTCTGTCTCTCTCTCTCTGTCTCTGTCTGTCTGTCTCTCTCTCTCTGTGTCTGTCTGTCTCTCTCTCTCTGTCTCTGTCTGTCTGTCTCTCTCTCTCTGTCTCTGTCTGTCTGTCTCTCTCTGTCTCTGTCTGTCTCTGTCTGTCTCTCTCTGTCTGTCTGTCTGTCTCTCTCTGTCTCCTCTGTCTGTCTCCCTGTCTGTCTGTCTGTCTCGCCTGTCTGTCTCTCTCTCTCTGTCTGTCTGTCGTCCTGTCTCTCTATGTCTGTCTGTCTGTCTGTCTCTCTATGTCTGTCTGTCTCTCTCTGTCTGTCTCTCTGTCTCTCCCTGTCTCTCTCTGTCTCTCTCTGTCTCTCTCTGTCTCTCTCTGTCTCTCTCTGTCTCTCTCTGTCTCTCTCTGTTCCCTGTCTCTCTTCTCTCTGTCTCTCTCTCTGTCTCTCTCTGTCTCTCTCTGTCTGTCTCTCTGTGTGTCTCTCTGTGTGTCTCTCTGTGTGTCTCTCTGTGTGTCTCTCTGTGTGTCTCTCTCTCTCGGTGGTGTCTCTCGCTCTCTCTGTGTGTTCCTCTCTCTCGTGTTGTCTCTCTCTCTCTCTCTGTGTCTCTCTCTCTCTCTCGTGTGTCTCTCTCTAGTCCTGTGTGTCTCTCTCTCTCGCTCTCTCTGTGTGTCTCTCTCTCTCTTCTGGTTTGTCTCTCTCGCTCTCTGCTCATCTGTGTGTCTCTCTCTCTCTCTCTCTGTGTGTTCTCCTCTCTCTCTCTCTCTGTGTGTCTCTCTCTCTCTCGCTGTGTGTCTCTCCTCTCGTCTCTGTGGTTCCTCTCTCTTCCTCTCTGTGTGTGTCCTCTCTCTCTCTCTGTGTGTCCTCTCTCCTCTCTCTGTGTGTCTCTCTCTCTCTCCTGTGTGTCTCTCTCTCTCTCTCTGTGTGTCCTCTCTCTCTCTGTGTCTCTCTCTCTCTGTGTCTCTCTCTCTCTGTGTCTCTCTCTCTCTTGTCTCTCTCTCTCTGTGTCTCTCTCTCTTCTCCATACATCAAAAATAAATATAGATGATACCATTCTGTGGCTAACGAAATGCTTTAATTTGTGCGAGCTTTCGAGATACACTGATCTCTTCTTCCCGATGTTACAATGAATGACAAGGGTATACTTAAAAACAGTGTCTCTTGGAATGTTATCTGTGCTGGTCCTTCCTCCCGGTGTGGATGTGTTTAATGACTAAGGTGTCAAAAGGTTCCTGAAAGCAAGTGAAGAAAGAGTGTGTAGGTGTATCAGTGTGAATAAAAATGAATGGAGAGCCCACGTATATACAGTGCTTTACACAATGTGTTGTGGAGTGGGAGTGGATATAAATGGTGGGGTGGGTGTGGAAATGTGAGAGTTTGTAGCACAACTAAAATGTTGTGTGGATACTTTGTGTCCCTATTGGTGTATAGGGATGGAAAAGCAAGGAGTATTAGTATGTGTGAGAGACAGCTGTGTTTGCATACATATAGCACAGTATGTACAGACATGGCCTTTAGCCTCATGGGAAGAGAGTTCACTAGTGTCAGTAATGACTCATAAAATTTCGATCTCTGTTTAGGCCACTGCTAAGTTCCCGAACAGTTGCATAAATTTGTATTCATGCAACCGTCTCTCTTTCGGGGTTTTAAGATTACCTTTGAGTATGGCAACCCCTCAGATCGTTCATCTTATGGCCAGAGTCAGAGAAAGTTCGCCAACAAGGACTGGTCTCTTGTTCCGCGTGTGATGCTGTGGCGATGACAGGTTCATTCTCTTGTTTAGCCCCTGTCCTTCTCACCTATGTAGTAGCAGCCCCCTGGCATTTCATGCACGGATGGAGGTACACGACATTGCTGGAGGACAGGTGAACCTTCCTCTGATTTTGTATTCCCGATGAGGGTTGCCATACCAAAGGTAATCTTAAAAACCCGCAAGAGAGATGGTGGCATGAATACAAATTTGGACTTCTATCATCCGGTATCATCTATTTATTTTTTGATTATTGAAGCTCGCTGACACGGTACTGATATAGATATATTATATAGATATATTAGATATTTATTAGACAAAAATAATAAAGTAGGCTTAAAGATGTCCTTCTATGTGTATAACATTAATGATGACTAGGAAATGGTACCATAAATTGTATGGTGTGCTAGGGACCGCTAAATGTCCGTGGCCTTGCGTACCGTAATGGTATAGCCTAGAATAATGTATACACATAAATACTACACAATTAATAAAACAAAATTAAACATATCCAAACCAATGAATGTAAAAAAATGAATAAAGTCCATGCTGAGGGACTGGTAACAATAGAATATTTCCTGAGCAGGACATAATCTCCCAAGAAACACAATGTAAATTTCTACTCGATTGTATCAACTTTATTCTTGGTAATAACTATTTTCTGTTCAGAGGCATCTCTCTATCTCCAAACCTGTGGTCCGCCATGGGTACCAGTTTGCATCAGCTACACTAACCTTTTTGTTGGGTTTTTGGGAGGAAAACATCTTTGGACAAATGTGGCTGGTGTGGGCATGGTATATTTGGTCGCTACATAGATGACCTACCATCATCTGGGATGGAGATGAGACACCTCGAGCAGATTCTGGTTGGTGTTCAATGACAATTATATGAGACTAAAGTTCACACATCAGTATCAGTAAAGATCGATTGTCTTTTTGGACTTATTACTCACAATTGATGAAAATTACTGATTCAAACAAAGGTTCATTTAAAAGAAGTGGCTTTAAAGGATATATTCACGCGGCTAGTGGCCATCAACCAAAATGGCTACAAAATCCCGCTCAGTCAGTTCAATTGACGGATACATAATTGTTTGTCTGATGTCGTCTTAACGAACATCCAAACAGCTTGTGAGTTAATTTTGTCCTGGAGGGTTATGACCTAGACTTAGTCCTGATTCTTACCACCAGGTTAGACCCCGAGAGCGCAGTATTACTTGAGAATAAAAAAAGAAACAAAACTTGGATAGTAGTAATAACACTAATAACAAAGTAGCACAAAAGAAAATCAAGTAAGTAATGTAAAGTTCATCACTGATATAGCAGCCAATCGAACAAAGGTGTTCAAATAATTAAGTAACCTGAAATGTCCTTTCCTTTGATCCACATTTGAAACATCACATGCCACAGGGTACCTTTTGGTGTGGGAAACGAGATGTCTTATTTGTAGCCACAATGTGTCGGTGATTCTTTCACCTCTCACACTAATGGTTCTTCACATCAAATTAACAGCAACATCAACGGCCTGACTACATACAGTATGTAGTCTTATGCTCCATCGTGTCCTGCCACATACAATATGGAGGACGCACTAAGAGCCGATTAATGTCGTTCTTGGAACACTCGCAGAGCAATTATTAAGGAATACTCACACAAGTGTTCCCCAGACACTTCGCCCAGCTCCCTCTAAGCTCCATTTGGACTCAGAGTAATAGGTGGAATCAATTAATGTTTCCAAATTGGGAGTGTGATAGGTTCACAGCACTGTGTACATGTGAATCCTTTTGGATTTATACACTTGGTATGTTGGCAACACTGGATTTAGTTGATGCATAGACACTAGTATATTAGTTTGAGATACACACATGCACATATGGACAATTGTTCATTTGCCTCCATTATGGTCATCTATCACAGTTCTTTCCTCTGTCCAAGTTCAATCCGTAATATCAATCCATTTGTAATTTTATGATCATTTTTATTGATCATTTGCATTCAGTTACAGTCATGTGAAAAGAAAGTAGACTCTCTTTGAATTCCATGGTTTTACATACAGGACATATAACATCTTCTGTTCCTTAGCAGGTCTTAAAATTAGGTAATGCAACCTCGTGACAACAACACATGACATTTACACCATGTCATGATTTATTTAAGAAAAATAAAGCCAAATGGAGAGCCATGTTAGAAAAACTAATTACATCTATGATTCAATAACTTGTAGAACCACCTTTAGCAGCAATAACTTTAAGTCGTTTTCTGTATACTTTATCAGTCTCTCACATCGGCGTGGAGGAATTTTGGCCCATTTTCTTTACAACGTTGCTTCATTCATTGAGGTTTGTGGGCATTTTTATGCACAACTGTCTTAAGGTCCCGCCACAGCATTTCAATCAACATGCTGCTACATGTCTGTGTAGGATTACCTGTTGTTCAGGAGACTGAGAGCAATCTGCATTTCATTGAGACCCAGACAGGCTTTTGATCTCCTTCTTCTTAATTGTACTGTACCCTCCAGCTGTAGGGCCCCAGGGTCAGTTCCACCACTACATACTATTCCACTTTGCTTAAGAACTGACACTCAGAAGGGGAAAGATGAACAAGGGTCTTTATTGTGCATCCTGATAGACAGCCACTGCAAATTCCTCCTACAGTGCTGTAAGGGCTCCGAAGTCCCAGACTTCTGGAGGTGCATACCCCGATAGTTGGAGGCCCTGAGTCTTGGTGTTCCCCAGCCTATGCCTGGGTGGGCCAGCTCATCCTCGCAATGGGAGAGACTGACAGCCCATGCTCTCTCCTTTCTCCTCAGAGCCAACTAACTAAGTTTGATACTTCCACTTGGAAGTCTCTAATAGGGGCGGGCTAATGGACTGTACTTATCCCTGATAGGCTTACACAGGCCAAGAGTCACCACCTTATTTCCATCACTTACAATTGGAGCATAAGGGGGTTCAATGGCCATGATTAACCTGTTTACTGTCCTGAACTTATTAGGGACTTACATACAGATCCACTATGGGAAAGAGAGGTACTATGGAACATACCCTGTTACATACATACATAGTATATATATATATATATATACTATATATATATAATATATATATATACATATATATATATATATATATTATATATTATATATACTATATATCTATATAATATATATTATATATACACACATACATGTGGTGCCATAGCTGTCCTCTAGGGGCTGAATAGGGCAGCTATGATCTTTCCAGCATACACAGTGTTAATTGTACCTGAATACCACCCTCATGTGCAGCTAATCAGTCTGTCTGAATAGTCAGGAAGTGGTTTAAAAGACTGGAAGCTGCCATGCACTAAAGACCTTTTACCCTCATAAGAAGGGGGGAGGGGAGACAGAGGGCTCCGCAGCTACCGGAAGCTGGTTAAAGAACTGGTAGAGAGTGAGAGACACTGCCGAAAGAGCCGTGCTGAAGCAGTGACGTCGGTTACAGAGGAACTACAGGAGTTTCTCTGAGCTCAGTGGGACCGAGTTCCCCTGAGAAGAAAAGGAGACATTGTGCTGAGCAGGAACAACTTCTCCCAAGAGCTGAGATAAGAAAACCTTTTCTATTATATGCAAAGACTGTGTTGTTGTGCTTATTGCCTATGCCAGGGCATGTTTTAGCTGGGAACCAGTATAGTTGGCCAGCGGTCTTTAGAGAGGACTGAAGAAAATGTGAATTAGTTTCCCTAACGGGAATAGGATTTGATTTTATATTTGGTTTTCTTAAAGGGACGGTGGGCCTTTTTGTATGACTTAATCCCCGTAAATAAACCCCTGCGTAGAAAATACATTGTTTCCGACCTTAAATTGGGACAAAAAAGACTGCAACGTGGTGTGGGCATCACAAGATATATACATACACACACACACACACATATATATGTTGGTCAAAAGGAGTGCTACTGGGTGTGTCTAAATATACTGTATACAACAACAAAAACAAAACTCCCAATGCAACATCCAAAAGACAAAGTATATAGTTAAATACTATGTTGTCTTTTTTTTTCTCTTTAAGAGCCTTATGGTACAAAGCAAATATTTTTATTAAATGCATATTTGCCTTATTGCATTATTACTTTAAAGAAGCAATCCTCATCCATCTTCTTTTTTGCTTTACTGCAGTATGTGAGTGCTTAAATTAAAAATATTACCTAGGCTGCTGATCGATCCTTCTCCTGTGATCGATCGTTCAATTTTCTAGTCGTGGGGCTTCCGAAATGGCCGACTTCTGACTGTGCTGTATTGTGTCTCTCTCTCTCTGTGTCTCTCTCTCTCTGTGTCTCTCTCTCTCTGTGTCTCTCTCTCTCTCTCCATACATCAAAAAATAAATAGATGATACCATTCTGTGGCTAACGAAATGCTTTAATTTGTGCGAGCTTTCGAGATACACTGATCTCTTCTTCCCGCGATGTTACAATGAATGAAGCAAGGGTATACTTAAAAACAGTGTC
This sequence comes from Ascaphus truei, assembly GCA_036426205.1. Taxonomy (NCBI): domain Eukaryota; kingdom Metazoa; phylum Chordata; class Amphibia; order Anura; family Ascaphidae; genus Ascaphus; species Ascaphus truei. The sequence continues at coordinate 139,245,458 of CM071568.1, read as the reverse complement.
TCTTGGAATGTTATCTGTGCTGGTCCTTCCTCCCGGTGTGGATGTGTTTAATGACTAGAGGTGTCAAAAGGTTCCTGAAAGCAAGTGAAGAAAGAGTGTGTATGTGTATCAGTGTGAATAAAAATGAATGGAGAGCCCACAGTATATACAGTGCTTTACACAAGGTGTGTGGAGTGGGAGTGGATATAAATGGTGTGGGTGGGTGTGGAAATGTGAGAGTTTGTAGCACAACTAAAAGTGTGTGTGGATACTTTGTGGTCCCTATTGGTGTATAGGGATGGAAAAGCAAGGAGTATTAGTATGTGTGAGAGACAGCTGTGTGTGCATACATATAGCACAGTATGTACAGACATGGCCTTTAGCGCTCATGGGAAGAGAGTTCACTAGTGTCAGTAATGACTCATAAAATTTCGATCTCTGTTTAGGCCACTGCTAAGTGTCCCGAACAGTTGCATAAATTTGTATTCATGCAACCGTCTCTCTTTCGGGGTTTTAAGATTACCTTTGAGTATGGCAACCCTCAGATCGTTCATCTTATGGCCAGAGTCAGAGAAATGTTCGCCAACAGGACTGTCTCTTGTTCCGCGTGTGATGCTGTGGCGATGCAGGTTCATTCTCTTGTTTAGCCCCTGTCCTGTCTCACCTATGTAGTAGCAGCCCCCTGGGCATTTCATGCACATGATGAGGTACACGACATTGCTGGAGGAACAGGTGAACCTTCCTCTGATTTTGTATTCCCGATGAGGGTTGCCATACTCAAAGGTAATCTTAAAACCCCGAAAGAGAGATGGTTGCATGAATACAAATTTATGGACTTCTATCATCCGGTATCATCTATTTATTTTTTGATTATTGAAGCTCGGCTGACACGGTACTGATATAGATATATATATATATAGATATATAGATATATATATTAGACAAAAATAATAAAGTAGCGCTATAAGATGTACTTCTATGTGTATAACATTAATGATGACTAGGAAAATGGTACCCTAAATTGTATGGTGTGCTAGGGACCGCTAAATGTCCGTGGGCCTTGCGTAACCGTAATGGTATAGCCTAGAATAATGTATACACATAAATACTAACAACAATTAATAAAACAAAATTAAACAATATCCAAACCAATGAATGTAAAAAAATGAATAAAGTCCATGCTGAGGGACTGGTAACAATAGAATATTTCCTGAGCAGGGACAATAATCTCCAAGAAACACAATGTAAATTTCTACTCGATTGTATCAACTTTATTCTTGGTAATAACTATTTTCTGTTCAGAGGCATCTTCTATCTCCAAACCTGTGGTCCGGCCATGGGTACCAGGTTTGCAGCCAGCTACACTAACCTCTTTTTGGGGTTTTGGGAGGAGAAACATCTTTGGACAAATGTGGCTGGTGTGGGCATGGTATATTTTGGTCGCTACATAGATGACCTACTCATCATCTGGGATGGAGATGGAGACATCCTCGAGCAGATTCTGGTTGGGTTCAATGACAATTATATGAGACTAAAGTTCACACATCAGATCAGTAAAGATCAGATTGTCTTTTTGGACTTATTACTCACAATTGATGAAAATTACCTGATTCAAACAAAGGTTCATTTAAAAGAAGTGGCTTTTAAAGGATATATTCACGCGGCTAGTGGCCATCAACCAAAATGGCTACAAAATATCCCGCTCAGTCAGTTCAATTGACGGATACATAATTGTTTGTCTGATGTCGTCTTTAACGAACAATCCAAACAGCTTGTGAGTAATTTTGTCCTGGAGGGTTATGACCTAGACTTAGTCCTGAATTCTTACCACCAGGTTAGATCAACCGAGAGCGCAGTATTACTTGAGAAATAAAAAAAGAAACAAAACTTGGATAGTAGTAATAACACTAATAACAAAGTAGCACAAAAGAAAAATCAAGTAAGTAATGTAAAGTTCATCACTGATATAGCAGCCAATCGAACAAAGGTGTTCAAATATTAAGTAAACACTGAAATGTCCTTTCCTTTGATCCACATTTGAAACATCACATGCCACAGGGTACCTTTTGGTGTGGGAGAACGAGATGTCTTATTTGTAGCCACAATGTGTCGGGTGATTCTTTCACCTCTCACACTAATGGTTCTTCACATCAAATTAACAGCAACATCAACGGCCTGACTACATACAGTATGTAGTCTATGCTCCATCGTGTCCTGCCACATACAATATGGAGGACGCACTAAGAGGCCGATTAATGTTCGGTTCTTGGAACATCGCAGAGCAATTATTAAAGGAATACTCACACAAAGTGTTCCCAGACACTTCGCCCAGGCTCACTCTAAAGATCCATTTGGACTCAGAGTAATAGGTGGAATCAATTAATGTTTCCAAATTGGGAGGTGATAGGTTCACAGCACTGTGTACATGTGAATCCTTTTGGATTTATACACTTGGTATGTTGGCAACACTTGGATTTAGTGTATGCATAGACACTAGTATATTAGTTTGAGATACACACATGCACCTATATGGACAATTGTTCATTTGCCTCCATTACTATGGTCATCTATCACAGTTCTTTCCTCTGTCCAAGTTCAATCCGTAATATCAATCCATTTGTAATTTTTATGATCATTTTTATTGATCATTTGCATTCAGTTATACAGTCATGTGAAAAAGAAAGTAGACTCTCTTTGAATTCCATGGTTTTACATATCAGGACATAATAACAATCTTCTGTTCCTTAGCAGGTCTTAAAATTAGGTAAATGCAACCTCAGATGAACAACAACACATGACATATTACACCATGTCATGATTTATTTAAGAAAAATAAAGCCAAAATGGAGAAGCCATGTGCGAAAAACTAATTACATCTTATGATTCAATAACTTGTAGAACCACCTTTAGCAGCAATAACTTTAAGTCGTTTTCTGTATGACTTTATCAGTCTCTCACATCGGCGTGGAGGAATTTTGGCCCATTTTTCTTTACAACGTTGCTTCAGTTCATTGAGGTTTGTGGGCATTTGTTTATGCACAACTGTCTTAAGGTCCCGCCACAGCATTTCAATCAACATGCTGCTACATGATCTGTGTAGAGCTTTACCTGTTGGTTCAGGAGACTGAGAGCAATCTGCATTTCATTGAGACCAGGACAGGCTTTTGATCTCCTTCTTCTTAATTGGTACTGTACCCTCCAGCTGTAGTGGGCCCCAGGGTCAGTTCCACCACTACATACTTATTCCACTTTGCTTAAGAACTGACACTCAGGCAGGGGAAAGATGAACAAGGGTCTTTATTGTGCATCCTGATAGACAGCCACTGCAATTCCTCCTACAGTGCTGTAAGGGCTCCGAAGTCCCAGACTTCTGGAGGGTGCATACCCCGATAGTTGGAGGCCCTGAGTCTTGGTGTTCCCCAGGCCTATGCCTGGGGTGGGCCAGCTCATCCTCGCAATGGGAGAGACTGACAGCCCATGCTCTCTCCTTTCTCCTCAGAGCCAGACTAACTAAGTTTGATACTTCCACTTGGAAGTCTCTAATAGGGGCGGGCTTATGGACTGTACTTATCCCTGATAGGCTTACACAGGCCAAGAGTCACCACCTTATTTCCATCACTTACAAGTGGAGCATAAGGGGGTTCAATGGCCAATAGATTAACCTGTTACTGTCCTGAACTTATTAGGGACTTACATAACAGATACACTATGGGGAAAGAGAGGTACTATGGAACATACCCTGTTACATACATACATATATATGATTATAGATATATATTACATCTATAGAGATAGATATAATATTAAGATAGATATATAGAATATATATATTATATATATATGAGACAATAGATAGAGATATGATATGATATATATATACACAACTACATTGTGGTGCCATAGCTGTCCTCTAGGGGCTGAATAGGGCAGCTATGGATCTTTCCAGCATACACAGTGTTAATTGTACCTGAATAACCACCCTCAGGTGCAGCTAATCAGTCTGGTCTGAATAGTCAGGAAGTGGTTTAAAAGACTGGAAGCTGCCATGCACTAGAAGACCTTTTACCCCTCAGAGAAGGGGGGAGGGGAAGACAGAGGGGCTCCGCAGCTACCGGAAGCTGGTTAAAGAAGCTGGTAGAGAGTGAGAGACACTGCCGAAAGAGCCGTGCTGAAGCAGTGACGTCTGGTTACAGAGGAACTACAGGAGTTTCTCTGAGCTCAGTGGGACCGAGTTCCCCTGAGAAGAAAAGGAGACATTGTGCTGAAGCAGGAACAACTTCTCCACAAGAGCTGAGATAAGGAAAACCCTTTCTATTATATGCAAAGACTGTGTTGTTGCTTTATTGCCTATGCCAGGGCATGTTTTAGCTGGGAACCAGTATAGTTGGCCAGCGGTCTTTAGAGAGGACTGAAGAAAAGTGAATTAGTTTCCCTAACGGGAATAGGATTTGATTTTATTATTTGGTTTTCTTAAAGGGACGGTGGGCCTTTTTGTATGACTTAATCCCCGTAAATAAACCCCTGCGTAGAAAATACAGTGTTTCCGACCTTAAATTGGGACAAAAAAGACTGCAACGTGGTGTGGGCATCACAAGATATATACATACACACACACACACACATATATATTTGTGTCAAAAGGAGTGCTACTGGGTGTGTCTAAATATACTGTATACAACAACAAAAACAAAAATCCCCAATGCAACATCCAAAAGACAAAGTATATAGTTAAATACTTATGTTTGTCTTTTTTTTTCTCTTTAAAGAGCCTTATGGTACAAAGCAAATATTTTATTAAATGCATATTTGCGCTTATTGCATTATTACTTTAAAGAAGCAATCCTGCATCCATCTTCTTTTTTTTGCTTTACTGCAGTATGTGAGTAGCTTAAATTAAAAATAATTACCTAGGCTGCTGATCGATCCATTCTCCTGTGATCGATCGTTCAATATTCTAGTCGTGGGGCTTCCGAAATGGCCGACTTCTGACTGTGCTGTAGTCTGTGAAATGCTGCAGCTGCAATGTAACATTATATTACTAAGTGTAACACATTTAAAGTTACAGCTTTCAACTTGACAATAGACAGTCTGCCTTTTAGAAAACAGCAACAGATCTGTTTTGTGATAGTTTGTTGCCAAATGGCACAGCTGAAAAAGGTGTGTGTCAGAGCCTGTTTCAAAAGAGGAAGTGGATGTAAATTTCTAAAGGGTTGCAATAGCAACCAAAGCATGATCAGTACATAAAAAAATGGTATTAGTTGGGGGGGGGGGGGGGTGAATCAGTATTATCTAATACTATAAGAACTAATTTGTTTAAAAGAAAAAAGCATGTAGAATTTTGGATGTATTGCTGCTTTTAAATAAAACAGAAAAGTGTCCTGTATCAGAATGTATAATATGCTTCAGAAGCAGTTTTCATGCATCCATGGCTATCCCAAAAGGCGTACCTTTGACAAGCTGCTATGGCCATCCATTAGCATCCCCGTGGGATGTAAAAACATGTTGCATTTTTGTTAAATAGAAGACTGTTTTATGCCACCTCAGTCCTCTCAAAGTTTATTGACACAGGTAAAACTTGCAAAGAAAGCAGCAAAAGATGCAACAGAAGTGAATAGTAAGTTGTGTTACTCCCAAAATCATCTTCCATAAAATCCCTCCCCAATCAAAAGGGCAAGTCAGTGTATGTAGTGGGTGTCTGTGCACACCACAAATGCCTCTTATTCTACGATACATTTGTGATTTATTTCTAGTGAGGGGCTATGTATGGCCAGAGGGTGAGTGTTGGTACTTCTTCCCAGCCTACAGATATGAATTGATCAGCTGAAGTAAATGCACTTAAGACAATTCTATTTACCCATCAATGTTAGTATGTTTATTAGTGCACAAATGTAAGTTACAAAAATATCTGTTGAGCAAACCATTGCACTTACTGATATGGAAATCTGAACTTTAAGGGTCTTTTTGCTGATAGAGGGAGCCAGAGTTGCTTGTAATGTAATAACTACATGTGGTGAATGGGTTAAATGTATCTGTATTAGTGTTGTACCGGGAAGTGATTTATAAAAAAAAACAGGTAACGGGTACCCGGCTGGGCAGGACGGCCTGTAGCCAGAGAACAGTCCGGGGAGTCATGGAACAGTCCACACGTGTAGTTTCAGGATAATGAAAACGTTCAGTAGCTTTATTTCTCCACAACATAACATAACATGTGGGTACACTGTCCCTTTAACCAAAACAAAACCTGCTCCCCATTGGGAGAACTGACTAACACTCCAGGCCTATCTAGCTGGCTGGCTGGCTAAACCATTACCAAACCGTAAGTGTATATTATGCAGTCAGGAAAACAAATTAACAATGCTTACTTTGGTTGAATCCGTCTGGCTAGCAGCTCACATAGCAGCGTGCTCTGGTCTAAGGCAGCCAGCTACTGCCAGTCACAAGATCCTTTTCTACCTTGCTGGCTATCAGGTGTCAGCTTACCTCCTGATTACCTAGCTTCCTCCTGAGTTAACCTTCTGAGTGCTGGATGAAGCACTCAGACATATGTTTCCCAGGCATAACTGATAGGGGTTGACTTCACCCTGTCACATACCTCCCCTGTTTGTGTGTGGCTAGGGTCCCACACGGCTGAAGCCCGACCCTCCACTCCTTCTCTTGACAAAAAAATCAGCATTTCCATGGTCCTTTCCAGGTCTATGCTGTATATCAAAAGAGAAGGGTTGGAGGGCCATATACCACCTGGTCAACCTTGAGTTTGTGTCCTTCATGGTGTTTAACCATTTCAAGGGTGCATGGTCAGTGACCAGGGTGAAGTGTACTCCGGCGACATAATGTCTCAAGGCCTCAATTGCCCATTTTACAGCGAGGCACTCCTTCTCAATCACGGAATACCTCACTTCCCTTGGGAACAGCTTGTGGCTGATGAACAGTATGGGGTGTTCAACACCATCAAATTGCTGGGACAGCACTGCTCCCAGTCCTACCTCTGAGGCATTCGTCTGGATGATGAAGGGCTCCTTAAAATCTGGGCTCCAAAGAGCGGGGCCCTCTGAAAGGCACTATTTTAGCATGTCAAAGGCGTCTTGGCACTCCCAAGACTATTTAACTTGGGTCGGGGCACTCTTTTTTGTCAGATCTGTTAGGGGTGCAGACATTTCTGAAAAATTGGGGATAAACCGCCTGTAATACCCTGCTAACCCCAAAAGGGAGCGGACCTGTGTCTTTGTCTGTGGGGTGGGGACTTCCTTTATGGCGGCCACCTTGCTAGCTAGTGGCCATACTATTCCCTCCCCCAACGGCATAGCCCAAGTATTTTGTAGTGGATTTACCCAGGGCACATTTTTTTTGATTTGCAGTGAGCCCTGCTTCTCTTAAGGACTTTAGGACTGCCCTTAACCTTTTTATATGAGACTGCCAGTGTCTGCTATAGATGACAATGTCATCCAAGTAGGCCGCGGCATATTTCCTATGGGGTCATAGTACCTTGTCCATTAACCTTTGGAATGTGGCTGGAGCCCCATATAACCCAAATGTCATAGTAACGAATTGGTATAAACCAAGAGGGGTGGCGAAGGCAGTTTTGCATTTGGATTCTTCCGCTAGAGGTATCTGCCAATATCCTTTTGTGAGATCTAGGGTGGAGATATACTCTGCTTTACCAAGAGAGTCAAGCAATTCATCCACCCTAGGCATTGGGTATGCATCGAATCTGGATACAGCATTTACCTTTCGCAGATCCACGCAAAACCTCACCTTCCCATCTGGTTTAGGGACCAACACTATAGGACTACACCATTCGCTGTGGGACTCCTCGATCATGCCCAATTCCAACATGTCTATTATCTCCCTCTCTACCAGGTCTTTTCAGCCCTCTGGCAATCTATAGGGACGGGACCGTACTTTTACGCCAGGTTCTGTCTCAATCCTATGGGACACTAAATCAGTCTGCCCTGGCAGCTCAGAAAAAACATCTGGGAACTGGTCACATAATTCTAGTAGGTCTGACCTTTGTTCCGTGGTTAACTGCCCTCCCATGGGAACCTGATGGTCATTGTACGTACTACCCTTTGGAGGCTGTAGACCCAAATCCGTCTCTCCTTCCCGAGGGTGGATGAACAGCGATCTCATCGTTTTCCAGAGTTTCAGGAGGTTTACGTGGTAGATTTGTTTACCCTTCCTGGACCCTGGTTGAGAGATCTCATAGTTCAACTCCCCGGTGCGGCGGAGAACTTGGAAAGGACCCTGCCACTTCGCAAGGAGTTTACTCTCTGATGTCGGTAGTAGTAGCATCACTTGGTCCCCAGGTTGGAAGACCCTCAAGCGGGCATTTTGGTTGTACTGCCTCTCTTGACGTTCTTGAGCAGATTTGAGGTTTTCCTTAGCAAACTGACCTATCATGTCTAGGCGGTTTCTAAGGTCTATGACATACTGAACGGTATTCTTGGAGGGGGGGCTCCTCCTCCCAGGATTCCTTCAGTAGGTCGAGAATACCCCGAGGTTGGCGTCCATATAGGAGCTCAAACGGGGAGAAGCCTGTGGACGATTGGGGAACTTCTCGTACCGCAAACAACAGCCCATGACCTGCAGTACTTTGGGCTGACTAATGTTACCAAGAGTCCCAGCCTTTCTTAACCAGTCCTCTTTTTCCGCACGTCTCTGTTTATGTGTCTTTGGGACGTGGTGCCTATGGGGAAAAATCTCTGGGGAAAAGGGAAACAAGTCTCCGGGCTTCTCCGGTACCAGAGAAGTAGGCTCCGTAGGAGTACAGGCCAACAATGTTTCAAAGTAGGGCCAGTCTCGGCCAAGTAGAACAGGAGCAGGTAGCCAGGGAGTAACTCCCACTGGTAGGCTAGCCTCTTGATCCTTGATACGCAGTAGAACGTTCGCCGTCGGGTATCTCTTTGTATCCCCATGGATACATTCGATATTCCAAGGAGAGTCATAGGATAGTCTGTTGCTTGGAATTAGGCCCTCTAGGATCAGGGTTTTTCCAGATCCCTAGTCCAGCATGGCTTTTACTATTTTCCCCTCCAGAGATGCTGGGACTAACCACGGTTTGTGGTCCCCTCGGAGAGAAGCTGTGGCAGTGGTTCTGCCATGTAAACAGTCCATCTCATCATCTCCTGAGTCCTCAAACTCTGTCGTCAGCGGAAGCTCTCGACGGATTTCGGTGTTTGGACCTCTCCGCTGTTGGATGGGATCCTCCCTTCTGGTTGGTGGTGGTATACTCTCCACCGGATGGGTGACGGGAGTCCAGGTTCTCGGGGAATGCTTTGGGTGGCGGCCTCCCTTGAGTGATCCAATGGCCTCGGACCCGGGACGGGCGTCTCTGCGGGAGTTTGTACTAGGAACCCTCCGAGATGGGAAAGGGTCTTCTGATCGGGTTGACTGGATCTCCCGAGCTGGCAGGTTGTAGACCCCTCAATTGTCTGCTCTCCTGCCTCTGGCATCACCGGAAGCAACTGGTGTTTGCACGGACCGTTCCCAGCTATCCTGTTGGGTGTCGTCACCAAGGAAGTTTTCCACCAAGCGGACCGCTGAATCTAGGGAAAATGTAGCGTGTCTTTTTACCCAGGAGCGGGAGGAGGGGGGCAGTATCTATATGAACTGCTCGAGCACAAACTGTTCAAGGATCTCTGCCTTGGTATGCTTCTCCGGTTGTATCCACCTGGTACATAAGTCTACTATGCAGTGGGCTACGACCCGGGGTCTGTCTCTGTTTGTATATTTGACTGTCCGTCATTGCGTGGGGTAGTCTCTCGGTTGAGGTCCTAGGCGATCCAGATAGCAGACTTTAGTTGCTGATAGTCCATGGCCTCGTACGGCTGGAAGAGCTGGTAGGCTGCCTGAGCTTCTCCTATGAGGAGTGGAGCCAGAGTCGTTACCCAGCGATCAACTGTCCAGCCGTGGGCCGTGGCTACCCTTTCAAAAGTGAGGAGAAATGCCTCTGGGTCGTCGGTTGGCTTCTTTTTAGGCAGCATCACCGGTGGGTTATTTGGAATCTCTGGTCTACCTGGGGTTGGGCCTTCGACCAGCAGTTGGAGTAGTCTTTTACTCTCGCCGGGCCTTTGCTCATCTTGCTGGGCCTGTCGCTCAGCTTGCTTCTCTGCTAGCTGGAGCTGTTGCTCAAGGAACTGAGAAAAAAATTTCTCCATTTTTTTTTTGTGTGCCCCTTCAGATACTGGGGCTGTCCGATATCCCACTTCTGACACCATCTGTGGCAGGACGGCCTGTAGCCGAGGTCAGGGAACAGTCCACACGTGTAGTTTCAGGATAATGAAAACGTTCATTGGCTTTATTTCTCCATAACATGTGGGTACACTGTCCCTTTAACCAAAACAAAACCTGCTCCACATTGGGAGAACTGACTAACACCTCCAGGCTTATCTGCTGGCTGCTGGCTAAACCATTACCAAACCGTAAGTGTATATTATGCAGTCATGAAAACAAATCAACAATGCTTACTGGGTTGAATCCATCTGGCTAGCAGCTCACATAGCAGCGTGCTCTGGTCTAAGGCAGCCAGCTACTGCCAGTCACAAGATCCTTTTCTACCTTGCTGGCTATCAGTGTCAGCTTACCTCCTGATTACCTAGCTTCCTCCTGAGTTAACCTTCTGAGTGCTGGATGAAGCACTCAGACATATGTTCCCCAGGCATAACTGATAGGGGTTGACTTCACCCTGTCACACCGGCCAAAATGAATAGTTCTACCCAGCCGGGTACCCTGCTACCCAGTTGGCACTTACCGCAGGCGGGGAAGACTACGGCGACATCTATGAAGACAGCAGAGGTTCTGTGTCGGTCAGCATCAGAAGTGTCTTCAGCCGGCGTGGGAGCACAGGAATCCATTACACGCAGCAGGTAAGCAGTGTGAGCCGGGGAACCACGTTACGGATCAGGAGCATTCCTATTGGACGACTCTTGCTGCTCTGGTCACATGGTTCCCCGGCTCACACTGCTTACCTGCTGCTGTGTAACAGATTCCTGCTGCTCCCACGCTGGCTGAAGACACACTTCGGATGCTGCCACCACCACAGGACCTCTGCTGCTCTTCATAGATGTCTTCCGTCGCTGGCAGCAGGTAAGTGATTTGTTTATTTTCAGCTACCCTGACATTACCTGACGCCAGGCCCACTTCTCAGTTGCCGGGTCCGGGTAATGTCCGGGTAGGTGAAAAAGTGCCGGATAATTCCGGGTACCGGGTACTCGGTACACCACTAGCCTGTATGTATGGATGGATGACTAATGGTTCTGTTCTCAGTTAAAAAAAAACTGTCACTAGGCAGTTTACAATCAACAGTTGGTCAATCTTCCAGAGCATGTGAAGACTGTATTCTGTTGTGGTCTGTTTTTTTACAAGATAAAAACAGATATAGAATTGCTGAGAAAAGACAAGTCAGTTTATGTAATCTGCTTGGTGATGTAACATGTGATGTATTGAAAATTGTATAAAGACTGAAGAGAAAATGCCTGTCTTCAGAATCAGCCTGAAGTCTTGCATGACAAATTGATTCTCCCTGCAAAAGTTAGTATTGTAAGTATCAATAAACTTACTCTTTCTTTCAAAGAACCTGGACTCCAGTTATCAATAATCTGTCTGAATCTGAATACTAAACAGTGATTCTTGTGAAACCATACACACCTGTTTGCGTTTCACAGAAGCATACATGTACATTGCCAAAACTACCAATACTTACCCATACTCACACTTGTGTCTGCAATGAAGGGACATGGCAAAATGTGAGGACATTTTTTGTCACCAAAGTGATGATGGCTTTATTAAACTCCAGACTTCAGGAAAACAGTTCTGGATGTTTGAAATATGACATCAATTCACAGTATTTTGTATAAATCTCAATGATGTCATGCTTCAAGATGGAAGGCCTACAGTAATTGTTCTATCAGCATTGCAGCCTCTCGTATAGAAACTGGTGAACTCCAGTAAGGTGTGTGGGCACTGTTGCCTAAGGCCGAGTCCATAGAAGGACAGGCCGCGCTGAGCCGTGTGGACGCTCAGCGCTGAGCCCCTGCATCCTCAATGAGGATGCCTTGAGAGGGGGCTCACGCGAGCGTCCGCAGGCGTGCTGAGGCTTTGGAATTTTCAGCCGAGCGCCAAGCTGTTTTTCAGAGAGCTGTTGGCTGAAAACATCCAATCAGCCTGAAGCAGCGTCAACGTCACGGCGCCGTGACGTCGGCGCCGTGACGTTGGCATCAGTGCATCGCGGGCGATTGGCCCAGCGACGTTACTGCCCCGCCTCCAACCACCTCCCCCCGGCTCCCTTCGCGCACGCTGGCTGCAAATTCCATGGACTTGCAGGCGAGCCTCAGCGTCAGCACGGTTCGGAACTCCTCACCCCTCTATGGCCCCAGCCAAAGAAACCTTTCAATGAGGTTGGGAAGCAAATGTTTTTCTTCGGCACTACCTACTATTATGTTGAAAGATACGTGACATTCATGTGTTCATGGAAAGAAAACATCTGACCGGTCTGAAAAGTGTAAAAGACACCTTGTTTATGGATCATGTTGTGTCAAACTAAATGGATGTTAATGTGCTCTCCAATTAACTTGAACATTTAACGTGTGAATTCCAAAGTAACTAAAATACAGGGGAAACAGATAAAGAAAGCTCTTATTTAAATAAAAAGGAGGAAACCAACATACTGAAACATTTTCCCAAAAATAAATGATTCAAGGGGAAAATATTTTCTTCTATGCTCTTTATCTTCATCAAACAAAATGAGATGCATTGGTGTACAACATGCAAGTTTTCAGATAGAAAAGTAATTATGTATATGTTAGAGAGCTGTAATAACTTGACTTAAATGTCAGACAGACTTGATCATCTTCATGTGCTATTACTGTTACAATGAATAGTCTTGTTCTATTAAGTGCTAACAACATGTATCTTATTCTTACTTAGTTTTTATTAGCAAACAATTCTTCTCTATTTTACACTTTTACTAATATCTGTTAAGGTAGTGTGGGCGTCAGCTGTTGCATAATTGATTTGTGTTTCTTTGGCCAGAATCAGCATTTGAGGCCTTAATACAAGTCTGTGAGAATAAAAATGATGTAATACATTTTCAACTTCAAAAATAAAAGGGTACAAGGGGTGCAGCTGGCTTTGTGACTCGACAGCCATACTAAAATATAGTTATTCAGGTGTAGCCATGTGTAAAATTGGTGTTACATATCTCTCTCTTTCTGGCAGTAATCCCTGGTAAGAAGGCAGGGTTGCCAGTAGTCATCATGGAGGTTTGCCCTCAAACCCTGTGATGTGTCATATGTAGCAAAGGAAGTGACAGCATGCTCTGTGTCCACTGTTAGTGACACAGAGGTGGGTCTTTCTGGAGCCTATATATTGCACAGCACTTCCTAAAGTTAGTGTGTGCTGTTCTGTCTGCAGTGTGTTAAGTGTGCAGTGAGTTGCAGAAAGTGCCAAGCAGACCCCACTGTGTCCAGGGCTCTGGCACAGCTGGTAGTCTCCCTTAGGGGAGAGGTGGAAGAAACCTAATTGGCAAACTACAGAATCAGGAAGGACCTTCCTTGAGAGGTACAACATGAGGATGTGCGGCTAAGTGTCGGCTGCTATGATGGGCAGTCTGCCATGTACCATGCAAATAAAGATGCCCTTGTTCAAGAGACCCTTTTTGTCTGAGACTGAAGTTATTCTGCAAGAAGATGCACCCAGGAGTTCTCTTCCAGAAACTCCTCCCTGCTATCGTGGGGATCTGGAAGGGATGGAAGCGCTGTACCAATTGTGAGTAGAACTCAGCACTACCTCATATGCCTGTCATGGTGAAATCCCCACTACCAACAAGCGGGAGACTCAGGAGTCCTGTGAGCCAGCAGGTGCACCACACTACACAGAAATGTAACTGGGGCAGAGTTTACACATTAGTGGCCCATGTGAGATTGGGTAGGGCTCGAACCGTTACACAGGGTAAGTGGTATACATGATTTAGTCAAAGAAATGCAATTATATTGTCTACATCTGCAAACTATGTTGGTGTAGAGAGCTGGGACACTGGGTGCTCAGTATAAGACACAACCGATGGAGGTGAGGAAGCTTTCTGTTAACAGCTAACACTTCAGCTGTCTCACAAGGCAAGCATTTAGCAATCCTCCTGTTCAAGACCTCCTCACTGGTGTAATGTGGTGCTGCACCCGCCTCTATTTATTAAAAAGTTGCTGAGGTGGTGGAATTTCTGCTTTAGCATAGGAACAAATCATTTAATAACAGATAAGAACCACTTGGACCACTAGGTCTTGCCATTTTTATATATATAGTAAAACCTCTAATCCTGTATAATTATTGGCTTTCTTACATATTAAGACATTTCCTCATTATTGAAACAACATGAAAGTGCTTTCTGAGATCTGAGAATTAACTCAACACCAGTCTAGAGCCACTGTAGAATGGTGAAAGGGCTAGTCCCTTTTGTGGTTCTAAAATGTAGCTCAGTAGTTTCCAACTTTTTTTGGTTAAGTAATTCTGAGGAACCCACAAAACTCTAATAGCAACTCTGTGATCAGATGCATTGTAAATTCTTCTGTATTTGATACGATTTTCAAATAACCATAAAATTGCAGGCGACCCTTTAGAGATGCCCGAGGAAACCAAGGGGTTCCTAGGTACCCTGGTTAAAAAATTCTGATGTAGCTACTTTAATTGCAGTGTGTTTATTTCTATCTGTGTGCATGCTGTAGAAATGAAAAAACATCTTCAGGCAAGTACAGATGTGGCCTGTTTGTTTTTCTGGCTTTCCTCAACAAAAGTGTGGACATCTCTCATTTTGTTTGGAAGATATAATCAATATACATGCCATTTAACTTGCGTCAATTCTTTGTGTTGTTATCCACACCTGTATTTAACAGGCATATGTCAGACATAATTAGTATTTTTTTTGTTGTATTGCTTCGTCTGTCCAGCAGATGGCAAAGTGATCTTTTTTTGCCGATGGGAGAGGGGGAGGGGGGGGGGGAGGAATAGCGCTACAATTTACAATTCGCAAAACAGGTGCCTGTCTGCTGATGCTACAGTACAGCATCTTACAAGAACCCATTATTTCGCCTTGAGCATTCTAAGCGTTATCAAATGAGAGTTGTAGCGGTATATGTTGCAGTATTCTTGTACAAAATTTTAAAAATGTACACTTTTTTTCACTTTGCTTTTCGGGCACACAGAGTTGGAGAAAGTTTATAGGGGAGAGAAAAACAGAGAGAGGGACAATTTTTGCAATATGTCAGGTGCTTCAAAAAAAAAACTAAAATCTGTTTTGCATATATTATCTTTTTCGCAATTAATGATCGAGCAATGAAGAAAGCCACTGTATCAGAAATCTCAATCCATGCACGTGCTTGGTCAACTCTTTTTATCTTGTTTATATCCCTTATCATAGGAAATACAATAATAAGAAAAAATGGGTTCAATATTATTGTTTTGGCATTTGCCTACTATAGACAAATACAGCATACCCAGAAACGTGGTTATAAGGAAACAAAGATATTCCTTTCCTCCCTCCCCCTATAGTATGCTGCAATAAAGTATTTCGCTGAATAAGTCGTACAGTACATAATAACTAATACATAATTGTGACGGTAGGGGGTAGCAAATCTTCATAATAAAGGTGAAGTCCGACTGGTTACCCCTGAAAACCGTGGGTCCCTGGTAACTTAGAAGCACGAAAAGCTGGGGACACTGTGTGTATTATAACCTTTACTGTTGTCCAATAAACCTGGGATTTCAGGAGTGGAGTTTAAAGGGGATATTTGGATGGAAATGTGCTTAAAACATGTGTACAAGTTCATGGGGGGCAGATACCGGTTGTTCCCCCCATCTTACCCGCAGACCGCGGCTGGTCTGCGGGTACATGTATGCATGTTGTCCCTGTAATATTTTCACTTTAAAATATTGTATTTCCCACCCGCAATGCTTAGTTTAATAGTTGTATTCCTGAGCCCAGGTTAGAGTAAAAAAAAGATGTACTTTTAAAATGTGTATTAATCTCTATACAGACAGTCCTGATATTCCGATTAGCCAGGGTGTCTGCATAGAGATGAGGGATCAAAGAGGAAACGGGAAGTCGAGAGGTGTCAGAACATTTGGTGAGCAGAGAAAGGCGGTGTACTGGGTCTGGAGACAAAGGCTTCCCGCGAGGGAGACTTTGTTCGCCCAGACTTGCTGGAGCCTACCCAGCGGGAAGTATAGGGCAGGCAAGGGGAATTCGTTGCTGGTAGGCATGATTCCCATTGGCCAGTTCGCATTTCCCACTTGCCGGCATACTGTCTCCTCGACACACCCCCTACTCTGATGCGTACAGCCAGACAATCCCCCAGCTCTGATTGGCTGGTACAGCTACGATCTGTGCTCTGATTGGTCGACAGCCCCTTCTCCATGTTGAACATAGAACAGCAAGGTGTTTGTAAGGGGGCTGGCCGGTCAGAGAACCAGACGATTTTGACCTTGGTCCGGTGAAACGCGTGCAGGCTTTTCAAAAGTGCTTTGCTCCGAATAGCAAACGACTTGGCGCGGAGTAGCCTAGCTTAACTGAGGACAAGTTCTCAGATTGCGGCCAAGTTCCAGCTTTTGCCTAGCTCGCGGTTATCAGGTATAGCCAGGTATCTCTCCCGAAAAGAGTACAGTGGAGTTCCTGGATGTGGAGCGGATAGGGTAAGCCTTCTGAAGCAGGCGCCCTGCACCTAGTTGAGGCTAAAGACTCTCCCCAGACCCACAGGTAAGTGTGTACACTGGCGACACACTTTATTTGAGCTCGGCTAGTCCCGCGAATTCGGGTATACTCGGGTGTATTGAGGTTTGTGACTGTTTTCTGCCCGAGTGCATTGCGTTATTTTCCCGGCAGGGATTGAAGCATTTTATTCCGGCTAGCTACAATACTGCAATGCCGTGTAAAAACACATGAGGGCGCTTGCGAGCTGTTCTCTTGAAGCCGTCCCCTATAGTGAATTGTAATGCAGTATATATACTGTATATATATATATATATATACTGTATAACAACAGCCCCTATAACCCCTAACATACAGTACTGTACACATACAGTACTGTATATGCACATACTGGGGGCGAGATGTGTTTGCAGCAGAGAGAGATCCGCTGCTCTCTCTGCGCAAACAGCGACACATTCAAAATTATTTTAAATACATTTTTATTTATAGTGTAGATGTGCAGGGGGTCTCGGGAGCTGAACCGCACTGGTTTTAGGTCTGGGGACCCCGTGCTCCCCGAGATACAGGCCCCTTTATGAGGTGCCGGTATCCCTCTGCATTAAAGGCCCCGATGACGTGACCGCGGCCTGTTAAACCAAGCAGAGCAGAGGGATACCGGCACCCCCTAAAGAGGCCTGTATCTCGGGGAGCAGGGGGTCCCCAGACCTAAAACCAGTGCGGTTCAGCTCCGGAGACCCTCTGCACATCTACACTGTGAATAAAACACACACATCATTAAAGAATCATTCTTTACCTTAGCGGCTATGCGCTATGGTAAAGAAGCAGCATTTCTGTATTTTTAATAATATTGTACAGTGAGCAGGGGGTTCCCTGAGACAGAAATCTAATCTCAGGGGACCCCCTGCTCCTGCACAATATTATTAAAAGTTCAGAAATGCTGCTTCATTACCATAGCGTATAGCCGCTAAGGTAATGAAGGGGTTAAGGCATAATAACCAATAAATACATTCAATACACTACCCACTACCCATGGCAACCTCCGCTGCTACTGCTGTACAGTAAAACAGAGAAAAAAATTAACACTTTCAAAGTAATGTCCCCTAACCCCTTAATCACCATAGCGGTTTCTAACCGCTACAGTCATGAAGGGGTTAACCCACCCTCACCCACCACTCGGGACGCCTACTGTACATACCCTCCCACTCTAACCCCCCACCCCGTGAGGCCTAACCACCCTCAACCCTCACCCACTAACTACCCACAAGGGAGGCCTACCCACATACCGTTGGGGAACCCCCCCACCCCCCACCCCCAGTCCCCGCAATCAAAACAATGCACAGCCCCACAATAAACAGCATTCTATTTATTAAATACATTACCCACCCCCTCTGCCCCCCTATAAATACAAGATTTATTCTTTTACATTCAGGGTCCATAACGCAGCCCCACGCTAGTCCCCGGTGGGCTGGCAGGGCACCTGGACAGACCTACAGTTTACCAGCAGCATTCCACAGGTTCTGGAGGCCTGCTGGTGGATCCTGCCAGCACCATGGCCCTCAGGTGGTGTCCTTGGGTCACCGTGGGACACAATTGGGTCCCCACGGTAGGCCCAAGGATGTCTGGGAGCCCCGGGTCAAACCCACAGGTGTCTGCGGGGCCTCGGGTGGTTCCCATGGGGGTCTGGGGAACTCACGGGTGCTCACTACGCGTCCGCGGTGCCCCCACAGAAGTGGGACCACACATCATCATCCCCACACCTACGGGTCGGAGGTGCCCCCACAGAAGTGGGACCACACATCATCATGCCCGCAGACTACGGGTCGGAGGTGCCCCCACAGAAGTGGGACCACACATCGTCATGCCCGCATGTGTCACCCGTGGAACCACCAGCCTGCTACCCTTTAGGATACTCGAGGATTCCCCGCGGGTGGTCTCCAGAGGTCCCACGCAAAACCACGGAACAAACCCTGAATGTAAAAAAAATAAACCAAAATAAACCTGGCCTATACATTCAATACATACACCCTCCCCCCCAACACCTACAGATAATAACTATTATCCAGATATGGATAATAGATTAATTGCCCATTATTAAAAACATTAACTAGCATATTCAAATAAATAAAGTACTACTGACCTCATCAATACGAAGTGTCCGACGTCAGCGCCTTCCTTCTCTTGCCCACACAATACATAGCCAAAACCAAGCCAATACATTGCAAGTACATTCAGATATCAATTAACCCCTTAAACACCTTATCGGATAATAACCGCAAAGGTAATTAAGGGGTTAAGCCACATTGGCCCGATACCCACCCTTCACCCATGAATTTGTACTGTGGCTTCATCATGCAACTATATATATATATATATATATACATTCTGCCCTACCAAGCCTATGGACAAGATTGAGCTGTGCAGTGACCTAGAAGAATACTTCAGAAGGCTGCGTCTTAAGGAGTTCTTCCATGACAGACACAACCAAGATTATGCCAACACTGCAGAAGGAGAGCCGCTGCACATGAGCAGGGAGAAGCAAAAATCCAACTGGCTCCCACAAACTGGGCGCAACCCCACATTGGACCGGTACATTGAAAGCTTCAGACACAGCGCCAAAACCACCATCCTGGACAAAGTAAGGAAACAAACATACAATCTGACACTGATGGAGAGGAGATCCATAGAATCGCTAAAGGCCAACCACAACATAACAATCAAACCTGCGGACAAGGGAGGAGCAGTGGTCATAATGAACACCACAGACTACCTGCGGGAAGCACACAGGCAACTCTCTGATTCAAAGTACTACACCCAACTGCAGGAGGATCCAACTAAAAAATACATGTGAGAACTCAACAGGATCATTAAAACACTCCCGATCCACACAAGAGAACAAATTCTGGACCTGATACCAGCTAACCCAAAACCTGGCACATTCTACATGCTCCCTAAAATTCACAAAGAGGGTAACCCTGGGCGCCCTATTATCTCTGGATCTGGCACACTTACCGAGAATATTTCTGGCTGGGTGGAGGGCATTCTAAAACCACTTGTCCGGAACACACCCAGCTATATCCAGGATACCACCGACCTGCTAAACAAACTGAATGCCATTGGCCCCCTCCCTACAGGAACACTACTAGCAACTATGGATGTAGAGTCACTTTATACAAACATCCCCCACGAGGATGGGATTTCAGCCTGCAGATACTTTCTGGGATCGCAGGAGCCACTCACAGAGACAGTGACTAAATGCATTGAATTTATTCTGACCCATAACTACTTCACATTTGGAAATGACACATACCTCCAGACAACCGGGACCGCTATGGGTACTCGGATGGCGCCACAGTATGCCAATCTGTTCTGCGCAAAACTGGAAAGTGTCACCTGTCACTTGAAACCCCTTACATACCTTCGCTACATCGGTGACATCCTCCTGATTTGGACCTCTGGCGAACAGGACCTCCTACAGTTCTATGACAACTTCAATACTTTCCACCCGACCATCAACCTCAAACTCACCCATTCCCCGGATGAAGTACATTTTCTAGACACCACCATTACTATAAAGAACAACCAACTACAGACTTCTGTATACCGCAAACCTACAGACAGAGCCAGCTATTTGAGGGACAACAGCTTCCACCCGACACACACCAAACATGCAACCATCTACAGTCAAGCCATACGATACAACCGGATATGCTCCGACACAGCAGACAGAGACCAGCGGATTAAAGCCTTGAGATCAGACTTTATAAACCGTGGATATAACCACAGAATTGTAGACCAGCAAATTCACAAAGCCACCAGAATACCAAGAAGTGATCTCCTTGAATACAAACAGAAGGAGACAAGCGGCAGGGTACCTTTGGTGGTCACATATAACCCACACCTAGGAGCCCTACGCAAGATCGCCAGGAAACTACAACCCATCCTCCAGGAAGATACAAGACTGCAACAGGTCTTCTCTGAAGCACCCTTATTATCATACAGACAACCCCATAATCTCAAGAATATTATGGTGAGGAGTAAAGTATTCAGCAGTACAACTGAATGCGGGACAAAACCATGCCAGGACCCAAGATGCAAAACCTGCGCAATGCTCTACACAGCGGAAACAATACAAATACCACACAAGAATCGGGAATACAAAATCAGAGGAGGGTTCACCTGTTCCTCCAGCAATGTCGTGTACCTCATCATGTGCATGAAATGCCCAGGGGGCTGCTACTACATAGGTGAGACAGGACAGGGGCTAAACAAGAGAATGAACCTGCATCGCCACAGCATCACACGCGGAACAAGAGACAGCCCTGTTGGCGAACATTTCTCTGACTCTGGCCATAAGATGAACGATCTGAGGGTTGCCATACTCAAAGGTAATCTTAAAACCCCGAAAGAGAGACGGTTGCATGAATACAAATTTATGCAACTGTTCGGGACACTTAGCAGTGGTCTAAACAGAGATCGAAATTTTATGAGTCATTACTGACACTAGCGAACGCTCTTCCCATGAGCGCTAAAGGCCATGTATGTACATACTGTGCTAGATGTATGCACACACAGCTGTCTCTCACACATACTAATACTCCTTATTTTTCCGTCCCTATACACCAATAGGGACCACATAGTATCCACACACACTTTTAGTTGTGCTACAAACTCTCACATTTCCACACCCACCCACACCATTTATATCCCCTCTCACTCCACACACACCTTGTGTAGAGCACTGTTTATACTGTGGGCTCTCCATTCATGTTTATTCACACTGATACACATACACACTCTTTCTTCACTTGCTTTCAGTTACCCTTTGACACCTCCAGCCATAAATCTCATCCACACCGGGGGAAGGACCAGCACAGATAACATTCCAAGAGACTGTTTTTAAGTAATCCTTGCTTCATTCATTGTAACATCGCCGGAAGAAGAGATCAGTGTATCTCGAAAGCTCGCACAAATAAAAGCATTTCGTTAGCCACAGAACGGTATCATCTATTTATTTTTTGATTATATATATATATATATATATTTATTTTTTTGTCCCCTTTAGCATTTACTTGTTTTTAATATTATCCATTATTATCATTATTTTCAAACATAAAAACATTACTTGTCATGATTCGTCATGAATTTGTTGCAGATAGAGGAACATTGCTATTTGGTGTTCTTACACATATGTTTATACATGTGGGTGAGCATATTTACCAATAGAACCCTATCATTTATTTATTTTCTTCTTTTTTACTTTAATCATCACTCTTCACACATGTTCCCTTTCTCTGTGATAGATTGTGGGTGCATATATTAGTCTAAATTGGGCATGACGTCGGCTGTCTTGCATAATACACTCCCCACTGATTAATGTGGGTGGGACAACTGAGTGAGTAGCGTGACGTCACTTCCTGTTTTGATTTCTATCTCAGGATAATGCAACACGAGTGAAAGCACTCTTTGACAAAGTCCCTGTGCGGACGAAACGCGTCAGAGCGCTGAGGGGCGTCTCCTTCTCCTCTTTTTTATCCATGTTTGCCGGGAACCAATAAAAGCTTTTATATATTTTTTGCAGTCTAGCCTTCTTGCCATTTTTTGTCCAAGCAGTGCCTGCTTATTACTTTCCTATGGAGAGGATATCCTGCTATTTGGAATCACTTTTGATGCACTGTAATAATTGTATCGACATATATTATATTTAGATATGGTTATCTTTGTATACAGTATGCAAAGATTTCAATTTAGAAATTTGAAATATGGATTAATTATTTATTATGGTTTAATTGGTTCATTTTGGCTTCATGCTTTTTATTATAATGTATTAATGACATTGACAGTATTTTGTTAAAAGTTATTTTTTAAATAAGATAGTGCAACAATAGATTTCTACCCTGCAATTAATTTGAAACTGGTCCAGATTGCTACTAGACTGTGATTGGCCATTGGTCAGCAGAAGGACTTTATATAGTCAGTCAGAGCCCCTAATCAGCATAGGTGTTACTCCTGAAGATGCCTACCATAGCTAAACGCAAAACGCGTTGAGAGGATGCCGTACGTGGCACAAAAAGGACCTTAGGTGACGCCAGATGGACAGGCCAGACCGGAGCGTCACTATGCTGTGACTGGGGGCCGTGAATATTGAAAATAGCAGGAAATGCACGTTACCTTAATTGTAAAATACTGAAGATATGTTTTATCTTCTCCTTCAATATGTGCTGTCTGAATCAACAATTGTTCCACATAATCCATTACCCATACTTTATCCATTATCTTTAGAAGTCCACGCTGAAGAACTGCACACAATGTAACACAATGATTTTTGTTCTGTCCTCGGCTCCCTGAGGGCTCAGTGAGATTTGACAGACAGGTAAACTCGTCTCCTTCATGCCACGTGAGAAGAGGCAGCAGCACCTACCAGCCAACGGGAGAAGGAGTGAGGTAACCAGCTACAACAACCCCTGCCGCCAGCACACCGATCCACTCCAGGACATGAAAGCCTTGCCCAAACTCACCGACCCCTGCATTACCATGTCAGATGGAATCTATGCTAATGCTAAACACAGAAATATACTATTGTTTTGCAATTTTTTAATGTCACATATTATTTAAACACTAAAACACTCACATTTTTTGCATATGAAAAAAAATTAATGAAATAAACACAGATTTTACAAAAAAAGATGAACACCGAAAACCGGAATCCCTAATTATAACCTTACAGTCCTGGAAGGACACATTCCGATGTGAACTTTATGAAAACTGCATGTTTTGATTACATAATGTTTATATCTGCATTAGTGAAAGGGTTCTTTACTGCAGGAGCAAATTATAGCTATTAGTAAATATGAATTAGGTCTACAATGCCCAAAGTTCCAACTCCTTCTGTATTCAACGCATAGCCAGTTTAGAAAATTATTTAACTCTAATGAATGGATTCCTATTTTTCAAGCAAACTGATGACACTGAGCAACCTACTGTAATATGATTACCTTCCTAAAACATCTTTGAAGAATTAAATCAGGAGGGGAACATTTTACTGCACTTATATAATTTGAGGATGACGGTATATAATTTTACTCTGAGGTACATTTATTTACAAATTCAGAATACTGTACATACTGTACATTGTCTAATCATTAGTTAAAATGACGATGTGATCATTTAAATGACAGGTGCCAAACTAACAGCAGTCACATTTATCATTTCCATTACATGCAGTGATATTTTGTCTCAACAGCACCATTAAAAAAAAATCAATGTTTTTTTTTTTCTTTTAAAGAGTCCTCTCCCTCTCTCCCCCTCATATCTGGCTTCTAATCCATATAGCTTCATGTTACTGTAATGCTGCACAGTAAGAATTGTAGTAGCACAACAATTCAACAAGATTTAGAATAGTAAACTAAAAAGGTTGCGGCACATGACAGTGAAGCCATACAAAACAAAATCAAAAGGAAATTAGACAGCCTCCTGGAATTTAGGAAGCAGACATCTTGGATTTCTAATGTCTTTATGAGATTGGAAGACTTTGGTACAACACAAATCTGTCTTCTAACACACTTTATGTTCAGCTGATGTTAGGAAGAGGACATTTGTGCTATTCCAGGAGATTCAGAACCCAAAGTGATATTAGTACTGAATATAAACTTCAGCCTCTCTGATACTTCCACTGTCTTAAATGACATTACAAATCTAAGATGCCTGCCTCTGAACACACAAAATGAAAATTCAAATATACCAGTGATTTCCAACAGGGGATTCAGGAAGGCCTAGCGGTTCGCAAAGGGTTTCCAAGGTGTTTGACAAAAAAAACAAAAAACTTAACAGCGGATCTCAGCCAGTATAGTGGGTTCCTGAGCCCGTGTCAGGACTGCACACTTAGTAAGACCCCAAACTGCACTTTAGCGTGGGTGGTATAGCTGTCAATTACAGCTTGTGCTTCCAAACAGTTTTGTTAACAATAGTCTGAGTAGGCAATAGGATTGATTAATTAGGCGTTCATGGAGCAAATACATATTTACTACTTTAGTGTAGTTTAAGTCTCATGTTGATTGAAAAAGTATTTGGATAATATACTAAAGTCCTATTGGCTTGTGGGAAACCTTGTCACCCCTGGAACAAGATTAAGCTTAGATTTCTTGGCTGGAAGTGATATTTATTCCTATAGTGCAAAAGTTCCACACTACATATACATGTAACGGATTTTCTGGACCTTCCTGACCCACCCAATCTCACATTGGCCCCTGTGGTCTAACCAGTCCCCATTACATAGTCGTGTCTGGTGATGCACCTGTTGGCAACAGAACTCCTGAGTCTCCCGCATGATGTTGGTATGGGGAGTGTCAGCCAGACAGGCAGCTGAGGTAGTGTGCGTGAGTCCTACCTACATACAGTGCAGCGCCTCCACCTCATCAGGATCTCTGCGTCCGCAAGGAGATGGTTCTGATGAGGAACTCCTCTGTGGTGCCTTCCTCTGTGGAGTAACGTCACACTCACACCTGGGGGTTCTTGTGAACAAGGGCATCTTTATTGATGGTATAGGCAGACTGCCCCTTGCAGCAAACAGCTTAGCCGCTCATCTCGTACAGCACCCTCCTTTCAAAAGTTCTGCCCTCCCAATGGAGTTGGATCACCTCTCCCCTCAGGGAGATCACCACCTGTGCCAGGTCCCTGGACACAGCGTAGGCCCTGCCAGCCTTACTGCTGCAGGCCTGACTATTTGCTGTAGAACCACTCTCTTGAACTCTTAACTAACACTCTTGACCTTCAACTTAGAGACCTAACTTTGGGCAGTTCTGTGTCTTATATAACAAGGGAATCGCTCCACCTCCTGTGTCACTAACAATGGACACAAGGTCGGTTACCACCACCCCCCTCATGTACATATGACACCTCACCAGGGTGTGAGGGCAAACCTCCATGATTGATGCTGGCAATCCTGTATAATTATAATTACCAGGCATACTGCCAGCATGAGAGAGAACTGTATACCATTTTTAAACATGGCTACATTCAAGTTCTTTTTTCTTTTACCAATCAACATACTGTAGGTTAAGAAAGGGGGGGATCCTCCGGCGCGATGTCTTACTCAGATTTCCAGGACACATGCAATGTAAACAGATAAAGGGACCACAATCAGGAAGGGTTAAATCACAGTGGTATGTTGAAGATAAGATGTTAAAGAAGCACACTTACATTAAAACATTAAAGTCCACCTTGAGTGTGGTGTGTGTTTCTTAGAACAACCTCAGGAGAAGGGGGAAGACAAAGAAAACATAGTATAATACTGTTTTATTAAACAAAATTGATTAAAAAAGAGATTGCCAACTCACAAGCGACCATTAAAAAATGGCATAGAATGGTGAAGTTTTCAGTCTCTGCCGGACTTCCTCCCAGGTGGTTAGGTGTCCGCGTAGGGTCTGTCCCAATGGGTAAGATGGAAATGCAGTGGTGTGGGTGAGGATCGGGTGGTTCGCCCAGACTTGTGCACAGCCTGGTCTCCCTCCCGTTCGTCAGGCTCCCTGCTGCTGCTGCTTCTGCCGTCCGCGCATGCGCATGCGCTCCGGTAGGGATGTTTGCCAAATTGGGATTTCACTCTGTTCCTCAGTATGGTGGCTTGCGAGGACCAAAAGCCGTCAGACGCGTTTCGCTAAATGCTTCCTCAGTGACGTAGATACATGCAGGGTAACAGCACTTCTTATATTTTTCAGTTCATTAGTTGTCCAATCAAACGCTGTTTCTCACTCTATCTATTTGCATAGGTAATATACTGTAGGTTAAGCAGCTTGTTTACTTTTGGTATATAGAGCACCAGTAATTTTTGTTTAGGAGACAGCTTGTGGTCTTTCTCTTCCTTTATTTTTGAAATCCCTTCCTTTTTTGCGGTTTTGTCAGAGGTTGCTCTGAAATTAAAATAGCAGGTTGCTATAAAAATGGTCAGAATTAGCAATCACATGCAAACAATTTGCTTAGCTGCTTGCCAAGCAAGCAAATTTGCCACTTGCTTGCGCCGCCGTGCATGAGCTCCTGCGCGCTCAGCGCCATTCTGGCTGCAGCCTAAGTTTTGGATGATACTCAGCCTAAGGCCTCGGACATGGTCAAAAAGACCGTGCTGAGCCGCTCTGAGGGGAAACATTATCCTTAGCAGCGCGGCTTTAGAAGGCGCTTCCGCACACTTCCGCAGGCGTGCGGAGGCATGTGGAAATGCAGGAGACAGGCAAGTTTAAATTTTGCCGCTCATGCAAGCGCAGGGCCGGTCACGTGACTGAGAAGCCAATGGCAGTCCGTGATGTCGGCGCCGTGACGTGGCACCCTAGCCCCGCCTCCCACCCTGCACACAAGCGCGCTCACTGACGCTCATGCAGGGACAAGAAAAATCTCCTAGGTGAGCATGAGCGTCAGCGCTCCCCAGCGCCGCTCCCTGCACCATGTCCCAGGCCTAAGGCTGCGGCTGTCCTGCAAAAATTTGAGAGCGGGGGCGTGGCTATTAAGGGAGGGGACGTGTCATTGGCTGGATTGGGGCTTTGTGTGTCTCACCCCATTCTCTCCCTCCCCAATTCCCTCCATTCTCTCTGCTCATCCAATACTGTCTCTCTCGCCCCATTCTGTGTCTGTGCCTCTCTCCCCATTCTGTGCCTGTGTCTCTCTCCCCATTCTCTGTCTGTGTCTCTCTCCCCCTTCTGTGTCTGTGTCTCTCCCCATTCTGTGTCTGTCTCTCTCTCCCCATTGTGTTTGTGTCTCTCACCCCCTTCTGTCTGTCTCTCTCTACCCATTCTGTGTGTCTTCCCCTCTCTCCCATTGGTTATTGAAGGGTCATGTGACCCTGCTGTAAGCTTGGAAATCAAATTTCCTTGTCTCTCCAAGCGCTGAGCTTTGGTGAGCATATGTGCATGAGCGCCTGAGCACCGCTTGCGCATGGCCTTACTTATTGGGAATCACTGAAGTGATTTCTCCAAGAACCAAGCACGCTCAGCGGCAGTGTGCCTGCAGCCTAAGTGTGCAGTTCCCCCACAAGCTCAGGAAGCCATTATACTCATTGGATATGTAGCCATGCTGTAAAATGGCTATCAGTCATCTCTCCTGCTGACAGTAAGGCCTGGTAAGTTATGGGCATGCCAGCAGTAATCATGGAGGTTTGCCCTCATACCCTGGTGAGGTGCCCTATGTATGGATGGGAGTGGTCACATGCTCTGAATCCATAGTTAGTGATGTCAGAGATGTGCCAGCCCCCAGAGGATACATAAGGCACAGCACTGTTCAAAAGTTAGGTTCTGTGAGGAGGAAAGTGATTAGTGTGGTTGGAGAAACAAGTCTGTGCTGAGACTTGAAAGGATAGTTTATGAGACTGTGACCAGGGACCTGGTCACAGGGAAGATATCCCTGCGGGGATAGGGAATCCACCAATTAAGGGAAGAGAGACCTTTCAAAGGGAAGTATGGTGAACAATGGAGGGCTAAAAGACACCCATTGTGAAGGGCAGCTGGCCCACCGTATTCAATAAAGATGTTCCTGATAAACGATACCCTCGTGTGTAAGTGTGGAGTGATTACACCGAGGGGTGCACCACAGAGGAGTTCCTCACCAGGACCATCCACAAGCGAACGCTGGGATCCTGATGAGGTGGAGGCGCTGCACTGGATCTAGGTAGGACTCAAGTACACTACCTCAGCTGCCTGTCGGGGCGGGCAATCCCCATAAACCATCATGCGGGAGACTCAGGAGTCCTGTTGCCAACAGGTGCACCACCAGACATCACACTGTAATGGGGACTGGTTAGACCACAGGGGCCAATATGAGATTGGGTGGGTCAGGCCAGGTCAGAAAATCCGTTACAGATATATCACTGTTCTATAGGTTAGATGTAGGTGATTAGCACAATTTTAATACAAATCAAATATCAATATCAATATATCCATAGTAACAGAATGCTTTTGAATGTTTATACAGTCTTCATCTAATCTCTTTTGTGACTATTCCAGAGTCTTCATCCTTTCCTGTTTTGTTTGGCAAAAGATGGCAGCACAATCTGTTTAAAGATAACAAGGGGAAAAAAATAAAATTTGAGTTAATTCATTAATTAATAGAAACTTACACAAGAAGTAAAAAGTTTTAATTACGAGGGATTTCATTTTTCTAAGAATGCCAATTGCATTAACTTACATTTTTTACTTTAAAGACACAAAACCTTTTTGTCCTGCACGCAGGACTGCCTTTTTAAGTAATATGAAGATATTGTTTTGGTTGAAAGGTTTAGCTTGTTCAATAATATATACATTTCACATCCATATTATGTCATATTTTCCTAGGAAAGAAGATACATTTTAACCCACGTTTGGGATTATTAGGGCCTTAAGGGGTTAACTGTGTGGGCCCCCACAAAGTAATACCCCTTCCCCATCACATGGTGCTGGGGTGAAACAGCAGAAGGTAAGCCCTGCCCCCTTCTCTCTGGAGATAGTGACATCAGTCAGGGATATAAATAGTAAGGGGGAAGCTTCTGGAATTCAGATCCCAGTAGGAGTTGAAGAAGAGGGATCTCACTGTTTATATGTATATTAGTTCCTATGTTTAGGATAGGGTAAAGATTAACTTTTATTGCTTTCTAGTTAGGGAAAGTACCCTGTTAAATAGTGGCTAGCATAGATCATCCCATACTACTCTCAAGGTTCACAGACAACCCTCCCCCCCCCCCCCCGAAGGGGCTCCCTAAGACATAGACCCTAGACATAGTTGGACCAGCCCCATCTGAGGGCTTTCGTCCAGAAGGCCACGTAGTTTCAGGCTGCTCCAGGATGGGGAAGCTGATCACAGAGGGAGTAGTACCAGGCCCCCCAGGGGAAAAGTAGACATTGAGCATTACCAGCGCTATAGTGCAGAGGGACTCTTAGGTAACATACAGTAAGAATCTTAAACCTATCAAGCCGAGATATGGGAAGCCATACAAACAGTATAGCCAAAAGGACACTCAAATATAATAAATGTGAGACTATCTAAAAGATAATAAAGCTGCTGATTGAATTAATAAAGTTCCTGGTGCCCATCATTGCTTCCAAACACCCAGCCTGCACCCTGCATAAGGTAATGCATCCTGAGAGGCTCATATTACAGACACTGATGTAAACTCAGTCGGGCAGGGAGGGTAACACATTGAGACAAAAATCTTGTTTTCAAGTATGTCTGATTTGTGTTGGGGAACAAAAGGACAGAATTACAAACATGTTTGAAACCAGGTACAGCAATGATAAAGAACACTTATGAGCATATTCACATCTCAGATAGAACCTGTTTTACCCCATCATCACACAACATACTGTGCTTCCACTGCAGCCAGGGATTCTGGGTAATGACATCCAAATGAGCACACAAGGTCCATAACTTTTTTGCTTCTTATCCACGGGATTCATGTTGAACATGTGTGTCCGATAGTGCAGACAACTGTCTAATCTCTTTTCCTTTTCCATCCGAATTACATATTTCCTTGTGATATACGCCAATAGTGATCTGACACAAATCTGCTTTAAAACGTATTACTTATTAAGTAGCTACAAACTTCTTTCCTTGCGTAGTTACAAGCTCCAGTCGTTGAATTATGATGTTACTAGGGAGCGTGGAGCATGACTACTTTTTTTATGTATAGCCCCCACTGAACAACCACTTTTTTTTATTTACACCCACTTTCACAGTTCCAATTGATTTCTTTAAGGAAGCTTCTCTACCTTACTGTTTTTTAAGCATAAATACGGCATACGTGTTTCTTGAATATGGTTCAACAAGTTTTTCACCAATGATTAATGCACTTAAAATTAAACATATTTACTTAATGGTGCTAAAACATGAGGTACCTTGTAGCATAGCACCGTTTATCAGATCTAGGCCTTAATCTGCAAAGCTTTAGGAAACAAAAGTAAAACTGGTTTGAGTTATATCAAAATACATTTGCTTTTATTGTCATTCTATCATAAGCTGCTTATTAGGGCTGCAGCTTTAATTTATTTTCGGCTAAGGCTGGTTCTATAGTGCGGGAAGGCGCTACACTGTGCGCGCACACATCAGTTTTAGTTGGCTGAGGTTAGTCAGCCATTCTATAATGGGGCCGCGCACGGCAGGGAGAGTGGAACCGGCCGACAGGGGGGAAGATGAGTAAAAGAAAGAATTTGCGCCGCTACCGCCGCTGAAAATGTGTGTGTGTGTGTACAATGTTATTAAAAAAATTATTAAAGGATTTATTTATTTGAAAACTTATTTAAACACACACATACACACACACATAAATACACATACATACACACACACACAGTCATACACTCGCGCACAGTATACACACAAAACGTGCGCGCCACGTGCACCCGCCTTCGCACAGGCACACTCACGGCCGCACACGGTATATAACAGCCCTAAGTTTATGTTTTAACCTACATAATTTAATTAGACATTTTATGTCAACAGAAACACAACTATATAGCCTACAGCTACTGAATAGTTAGGGATGTTATCTACGATATCTTATACTTTGTGTAAATGTCTAACAACAATGAAAGTACATTACTGATTGCGGCTTGTCTTTTAATGGAACAAGCAGTGTTAAAATAGTTGCATTATGTGTTTGGATTCTAGAAATAAACTATTTATAGATAAAACATACCTGGTCCTCATTTGTGAGTTCACTGCAACTACAGTACACTTCCCTTCTCTTTGTTGCATTTTCTATCATATTTTCTTACTTACTAACCCCTTCTTATTGGTTATTCTAACCCCATTTCCCATTTCCACCCTCTTATTCTTTAACGTTTTAACTACCCCTATAATTAACCTTTTCCATAGTGGGCAGGGTTTGACATGCACTGCTTCTTGTGACATCAGAGCTAGGCAGCCTGTGTATATATTATATACAACACGGCTTCTGACATGGGGATGTGTAGAAGTGAAGCAGGAGGCTGCTTCAGCTACTGCAGGACCTGTAACTGCTGCAACCTACCAGAAAGTAACTCATGAATAATCACAGATGACAACCTGTTGACATCCAGCCTCAGCTGCCTCTAACATTTATTAAGGTAAGTTTGAGTTATGTCTTTGATTTTTTTTTGTTTTTGTTTCATGATCTAAAAATCCAGTCTTTCTTGAACAATTTTGAAGGTCATTGTTGCTCTCCAATATTTTCAGCAAACACAAAACGGACGTTTTCTTGTCACTGAAAATGTCATTGATGTTTGTCACAACACCCTGCACTTGCTTGCACTGTGTTGTCACAGCATACCAATTTATGGAAGGTAAGCAAAGTACTGTAACTTGGAACAGCTTTAGTGATGTGTGCTGACAATATCTTTATTGCAGTGTCTTCTATAGAATGGAAGAGGCATGGTGGATATACAGTGTACAGTATAACTTCACTAAACTTTTAACTGCAAATATTTTTCTTATACAGTAATAGAAAGACAACTTTGACAAAAATAAAAGGTAAAATAAAGTTGGCAGATATTGGCAAATACGGCTAATATTTGCATTAAAAATGAAGAGAAATGCATAATTTTTTCACAGATTTAGCACATTTCTTACAAATGTTGATAGAACTTTCGCAAAGTAAACGGGGGCAGATCCTTGCCACCCTCTAACTGCTAGGGTGCAAGGGTAATTTTTTCTGTGAGTGCAAATTCATGCTGGCACCACCTAAATAAATGATGCTTGCCTCTATATTATGTCAGTACTTAAAAATGTATTAAACAATAAGGTGATATTAGAAGTAGGAAGCAATAGGGGCAGTTCTGCTTGCCTGTGTTTTTGTTTTTCTTTTAATAAATGCAGCAGCTCCTTACATTTACAGCAATGCAATTATCTAAGCTGCTGATGGATCCGTTCTCCTGTGATCGATCGGTGAAGATTCTGCTTCCCAGGGCACACAATTTGGCTGCCTATTTCAAAAGACGAAGTTGTGTGGCTTCCTAAATAGTTGCTATAACAACCCAAGGAAGCTTAATACATTATAAAAATGTAAAAGGGCTTACAAGTTAAAGCAGTTTAGTATTATCTAATATCTGTGTAACACCCCTATCCCCACCCGGCTGCAGAAGATAGGGTGTACAAGGAATCAGTCTCTCTTGCACTGCAAACAGGATTGCTACCTGCTTCAGCGTAGTGTAGCTCAGCCAGTTGTACCTTTGTCTCAGGGCTTCTCCAGTGGATCCAGGCCAAGGCTGTAGTGAGGAGTAGAATAAGTAGAAAAGGGCACCAGGAACTGATGCTTGCTTTATTGTTAGTAGAATCAGCATATCACACAGCATAGACAGGACAGGTTTTCAGCATGTATCTCTTGCAGACGTTCCCCCTTTGCCTGCAGTTCCTCCCAGGACCCACACTGACCCTGGCTAAGCATGAAGCAGGCTCAGCGCCAGATCCCTACAAAGATCTGGACTATAGCCCTGCTCTCTGCAGCATTTGAACCTCTGTTGCACTGGACACCTAGCATAGTCTGCCCCAGAACACTCTCTCTCTAGGGTGGGTCCTCACCTCTTATACCCAGGGGGTGTTAACCTTTCCCCTTCTCTGTTTCTGGGCAAAACATGCTGTAGCAATCTGTCCCCCCACCGGTCACATGGCCTACACTTTCCTAGCTTTGAGTCAAGCCTCATGTGCCTGGGATCTGCAACATTGTATCCCATCTCTGAGCCAGCTCACATGCAGGACCATGTGTAATGGGTTTAACCCCTACCCTGCCAGAGTGCTGCCTTAGCCCCATTCTAAAACAGACCTGGTTTTAGCAGGGGGCTACAACTGAAAACTGATTTCTAAAAAAATAAATAAAACACATAAAGGATTTTGAATGAAATGCTGCTACAAAGCAGCAGACCTGTGTTTTTTTGTTTTTGTTTATGTACCTGAAGCATGGGGTACTTCCCAAGATATTTGAGTTTTACGACAAATATGGCCACGTGTGACAAACAGAAAGTCACAACGCATCTTCTGGTGATGTTGCAGCTTTCTATTGGCCGCCGGAGTGAGTCTGTCTGTGCAGCCATATTGTGTCCACTGGGCAAGTATTCTTACACGGAGGACAAAACTAGTTAAATCTCAGAAACTAATTCCAGTACAGTAGTCTAAAAAAAAAATAACCTGCAAAAATATGCTGCTGCTTAGAACAAATAAATATTTATTTTAATTGCACTGCATGCACACAAGCATATTTATGCTCTGTTAAAGTATCTATTCATACATCTTACTTATCAACCCACTCTGCACTGCAGGGCCCACTGACAGCACAAGAGTTGAATAAATGACATAGTGGGGATAGTTTGAGTAACATTAGCAGTGTATTTTCAAATATTCGACATTTTGTATGACCAGTTATAATCAGCGTATGTAAGGGTTAATAGAAGCTGCTTGCCCAGGGACTGTTCTGGCTTCCCATTTAATGCACTAGTCTCTTAGGCCTCATTCAGACAGAAAGCACCTTGCTGCGCGTCAGCGCATCCGCGTTTGCGAGCCTCTGTCTTCTGGGCGATGTGTGCTCATCCCCAGCAGAAAGAATGACATGATTGGAGGCGGGACTTTAAAAAACCCAAAGTGTGTGTGTTTGTGATTAGCTGGCGAAGAACACGTGACACGGCTGTCGCTTGGAATTACAACTTCAGTTGTCTCCTGCGGCGACAACGCTGTACTTCACCGCCGGGTGTCGTTTTCAGTTTGAAAACTCCCACACACCAAAGCGAAAGAGTGGCGAATGTGTGCACGCATGTAAGCGCACCTTCCTTCCTGTCTGAACGAGGCCTTATACCTTTACAGTTGTATGGGGTATAATTGCAGGTCATGTGAAAATTACTCTATTAGGATGGGGGGGTGGGGGTGAATGGGTAAATCAGAGAGTACAGAACTGAAATAAACAAGGCACTATCTATTGCAAATATGATTTAGGGAGTGTTTAATCTGACCCAGTAATTCAATAAATTCCTGGAAATAGCAGTTAGATAAATAGATCAGGAAATCAATAGATATGACAAAATTACCAGATATATATCTCAATGTATTTTACTTGGTAATAAAAAAATAAATATATATATATTATATATATCTCAAAGCATTAAATCCTTCTTTAGGTTGTACCATTATTAACCACTTTCTGCTGTAACGGTGTTTCCCTCAGGGCCCTTCTGATCCTGACCCCTATGTGAGAAACTGCCCCAGTTACATGTCGGTGTAGTGTGGTGCACCTGCTGGCTCACAGGACTCCTGAGTCTCCCGCTTGATGTGGTTGGGGATTTCACCATGACAGGCGCATGGGGTAGTGCTGAGTTCTACTCAAAGTTGGTACAGCGCCTCCATCCCTTCCAGATCCCCACGATAGCAGGGAGGAGTTTCTGAAAGGGAACTCCTGGGTGCACCTTCTCCCTGAGTAACTCCACTCCCAGGCAAGAAGGGTCTTTTCATGGGCATCTTTATTAGCATGTCGTGTGGCAGACTGCCCATCACAGCGGCCGACACTTAGCCGCACATCTTGTAGTGGCACTCCATTCAGAAGGTTCCTCTTGACCCTTTAATCAAGTTGTCTTTCCACCTCTCCCCTAAGGGAGACCACCAGCTGTGCCAGAGCCCTGGACACAGTGTGTAATCAGATTGTCCCTTTGCCACTCTGACAGACAGACTTGAACTGCTGCAGACACTTAGGATGAACTCCTTGAACTCTGGCTCTGAACCACACTCTCAACCACACTAACTTTAGGAAGTGAGGTGTAATATATATATAGGTTCCAGAAAGACCCACTTGTGTGTCACTAACAGTGGACACAGAGCATGCTGTCACTTCCTTTGCTACTATCTTACACATCACAGGGTTTGAGGGCAAACCTCCATGATGACTACTGGCAACCCTGCCCTTTTAACAGGAGTTACTGCTCATTAAGAGAGAGAGATATGTACACCAATTTTATACATGGCTACAATCTCCCCCTGGTGGAATCCAACGACCACGCTTGGACCTAAATTTGTGGAACCTTCCTTCAGGTGGCACTGCAACACATAAACAATATACATTAGGATACATTATTACAGAACGCATTTTCCCATCGTGAACATAATCACATAGACCAGTTTGACCACAGCAGTACATCTGAACTACTCCATAGGAGAATTTAAAGCCTGGGATCAGGCTTCTTAACCTCCCTCCCATTAGCATCCTGCACTGAAATACTGTAACATCTAGGCTGCCCACTCTCTGGCCTGTACTCCATTTTGTGCATGTATATGTTGCGCCCATCACTCCATACCCTCATGAGGTAGCAGATCCTTTCCTCTGTCCTGTGCTCAATATGATCAGACTTCGACTTGATGTAGTCCTCTATAGTCTCCCTCAACCATGCATCCCTGTTGTCCTCTATCTCCTGCATAAGAGGTTCAGGTACATATGGGTATTCTAGACCATGGGACCGTTGTAGCGTGCAACTATGGCCCTCTCAGCCCTGCTGATACGAATTAACTTTTTATTGCCTGCCCTGCCTGGCAGTACCCATGACAATGGCTCTTCAGGAGCAATCACATCATATAAAATAGAGTACCCCGGTGGAGTAACTAGGCCCCTTTGAATTTCGTACCACCGCCTCCTTAACTCTTCCAGGTGTTCCTCCTCGGAGTATTCGCCCACATCCCACAAGTGGTCAACTACATCTCCTCTTATCAGTATAAATCTAGTATGATCCAACCAGGCTTCATACCCCTCAAACATGGGAGCCCACCATCTGGTTTCCTGCTCTACAGCCTGCTCCCTGACTGAAACAGCTATTTCACTTTCCTCCGGTTCTCCCCCAGAAGAAACACCTGATGTCTCTGTGGACCCAGAACCCGACCCAATACGTTTAGGCCTACCCCTCACATTAGCATTACAATCGGTAGAACTCGTTCTCGAAGACATCCTAGACGGAATCATTTCCCTCCCCGAACCCTCATCGGAGGTAAAACATTCCCCCCAGTCCAGAGCTGACCCAGTCCGTTCCTCAGATGTGTCCCGGGACTCCCCAGACCACCCTTGGCTAGACAGGGACCCGGATGACGAGGTGACAGGGGCAGGGGTTTGGGCAATGGCCGGGGGCAGGGCAAAAAGGGAAGTGGGCTGGCAATGCAGTACTACGATCCGCAGTTTGGCAATACCCCGGCCGGTGCCAGCGTTGGGCAGGTCATGCTCTCCCTTCTCCTGGTTCCCCGGATTCCTCATGGCCTACCGACACTTGCCCATCTCATTTCCGGACAACCTGGTGCAGCACGGCGGTCGTGATGATGTTGGTTGCTTTCAGCCGGTTCCGCTGTGTCCGCAGGAAGTGATGTCATCGATCTCGCGGGACAAGGCGCCATCTTGGGTGGGGTCCCCCACCGGAACTTCTTCTTTCAGTTCAATGTCCAGCGCCGGATGTGATGGTTCGCTCCGCAACTCCGCTTGGGCCTTGGCCGGGCCTTCCTTCTCCGTCGCCTCCATTGGAGCCTGTGGGAGGTAAGAGGGTGTCCCACCACTCCACTGGCTTGCGATGAGGTCCTCTTCTCCTTGCTCGCTGGGAGTCGCAACGGCC
The DNA here is from genome assembly GCA_036426205.1 of Ascaphus truei. NCBI lineage: Eukaryota > Metazoa > Chordata > Amphibia > Anura > Ascaphidae > Ascaphus > Ascaphus truei. Next base: position 139,208,249 of record CM071568.1, on the reverse strand, counting down.
GTGGGACTCATCCGCTCCGGTCGCATCAGCGCAGGTAATCGAGAACTCTCGAGACTCGGCTCCTCCACATCACAGGTAAGTGCTGGCTCTTTTTCAGCACCGCTGTAGTGGCCCGCCGGTAGGCGCATCACCACCGACATCGGGCTTGCTTGCTCTTCGTCCGACGAGGCAGACTCTGACGCTGGTAGGGGTACTTCCGCAGGGGACCGACAGCGAGGTTCCGGGTTCTCGCTGCGGTAGTAGGCCCCAGTCTCACTCTTCCCCGGTGCTATCATCAGTAGGGATCCCCATTCTCCGGGATCGACCTTCTCTGTTTTCACTTTGGGCGAGGCTCCAGCCGTCAGCTTGGCTGTCTCTTCTCTGCTACCTCCACTTCCTTTGCTACTATCTTACACATCACAGGGTTTGAGGGCAAACCTCCATGATGAGTACTGGCAACCCTGCCCTTTTAACAGGAGTTACTGCACAGCAAGAGAGAGATATGTACACCAATTTTACACATGGCTACACTGCTAAGGAGCATCACAAGGGAATTTGGAGCAGGGGTTTTCCGTGTCTTTTGGATACTCCAGCCACACCAGATATTTGGAGTAATTAATTCATTACTAAGCACGTGCTTGCACTTATCGTATATGTGAATGTGTGATTAGCTGGTTATCCATAAAACATGACCTGGGTTGAGAAACACTGAAAGCATCCAAACAGCAATGCACAATATATCTCTGTAGCAATAGTGTGATTAAAATAAAATCTTTCATAAGATTTCAGGTATTGCAGTATTGTTGAGGACTACGGTTGCCACCTATTGAAGGAGACTTTTTGCAATTGAATTAACATTTTTAAATGTATTATTTTATTTATATATTTATTTCTCTTACCTTCTCCGGCTGCGGCATGCGGTGGCATCTCCTCCTGCAAGGTCCAGTCAACATGGCTCCGTGACGTCAAATGGCGCTGTGTTGCCATGACAACGTGATGTCACATGACGTCGTGGCGCCATGCAGTGTCAAGTTGCTGACGTCCCATTGGCATGGCAACGTGATGCTGTGACTTCACGTAACGTCCCATTGTCATGACAACACAATGCAATTTGATGTCGCAGAGCCATGTTGATGGGACCCTTCAGGGGGAAATGCCGATACCGCCGCCCAGAGATTTCTCAGGTAAACCCCTAGCCTGGAGATGCGTGACCGAAACCCATAATCTCCGGGTCAAACCCAGAGTGGTGGCAACCCTGTTCAGGACTAGGATAGTAAGTATTTTACCAACAATTGTAAGCAGTTAATTGCCCGTAGTTATGGCAAAGCCATTCATACAGTATAGTATGTGCAAATGGAGTATATCTGAAAATAGTAACGCAGTGCCTAGGAAATACAAGTACCCTTTAGTGCCTTACACAGGGAGAATAGTTGAATAGGGGGCAAGTGGTCCTTATCTGTCAACAACTTCTAATGGACCTTTTCAATAAATGTTGATCATGGGACTTCCATATGAAGCAGGTTTGGGCGTTTGCTTGAGAGGAGGCAGGGAAAGAGGGAGATATCCCTCTCCTAAATTGTGGTCTCTCCTCTCCAACATAAGCATAAATGTGTTCACCGAAGGGAGGTGAGATTTCTCCATGTCACTGTCAAGTGTATCAAACTATGGGTGCTAGATTCATGCAAATAAAATTATTTATTATCATGCACATTTTTAGGCGTAGGTAATTCTCAATGAATGTAGCATAAACGCCAGAATTTGTGGTGTCAAATTGTATGCTGTTTTCGGGCGATTTTTTGCATTGAAAATATCTGTTTAATGAATAGGCCCCTAAGGGCTAATATTCTATGCTGTCTGAAGAAGCAGTTTGGGCTATTTTCACCTGAAAATCACCATCAACTTCAGTGGGAATGGCCTAATCGGCTTCTTCGTACAATATAGAATGACCCCTATTGTTCATGCATACCTGTATCAAAGTTTAAATACATTACAATATTTGCCCTACTAAACACACAGTAGCAAAATCTAAGCATGACCTTTAGACTTTCATGTTTTATTGTTTTGAGTATGCAACTTAAAAATGCGCATATGTACATTAATAAAATACTGGAAAGCTTCAAGATATTTTTGCATGTGTGGTAATGAACAAGATATAGTAGTTTTGCTGTGTGACCAGGGGGGGGGGGGGGGGGGAGAGCATATGTCATATCAAAGGCCCAGATTCACTAACGGGTGTAAGCTACAAGTGTACTGAAGCTCAGCACCCATAATATCCAGCTGCGGCCGAGCACTTAGTCTAACACTTACCCGTCTCGCCGCAGCAGATCTCGGCGCGCGCCGAGGTGTCCCGCGTGCGCGCCAGAGCCTCGGAGGATCGGTCCTCCAATCGGGCTTCCCCCTCCCCTCTCCGGGTCCGCCCGGGTCCCCCGAGCCCCCACCTCCATTCCCCACATCGGCGGACCCAGGGCTCCCTCGGGGAGCCCTGGGCACGCCGCCATGCGCCACCTCCGATGAAGCGTGACCTCGCATCATACAGTGACACGCGGCACGCCGAGGGATTCAATTAGAAAGCCGGGAAACCTCCCGGCTTGCGGCTCTAGCCGCATTCGAATAAAGTTGGTCCGTACTGTAGAGAGAACGTTTTATAAAAATAAATGATTCATTTGCATACATATTTTTTTATTTTACAATACAATAAATAAACAGTTTTTAAGCAAGCTGCCACTGGTGAGGTGCTACTTGAGTCCTCAAATAGAGCCTATAAGAATCAGAATCTAGTGGCATACACTGTAGCTAGGGATGGGCAACATTTTCAACAGAATTGGAATTCGCTGTAGATTAGCCAGTTTCCTTTATCTGTGGATCAGTGACCCAAAAAAAGCAATTTTTTTTGTAACTGTGCAAATTCGTTCCATGGATTTTAGAAATCCGGAATCTGCGGAACAGACCCACAATTCAAATCCCTGAAATAGGGGTTTAAGGAGGAGGATGACGAAACTTCAATTTAGCAGTCTCCAGTTGTGTGTGTGTGTGTGGTGTGTGTGTGTGTGTTGTGTATATATATATATATATATATATATATATATATATATATATATATATATATATATATATATATATATAAAATATTACCCTCAATACTTCCCTCCAAATAATTAGGAATAGATACTTGTGCTCAAAAGAGCACACCTAGGTATTCTGGGAGATATGTTAATGGATATGCAAAGTATATTTAAATGAGTCACATCCCACACTTCCAAAAGTATATTGAGTAGGCAAGCTAAGGCAACTAGTGACTGGCAAGGGTACTGGTGTCAGGCCCAACAGGATTAGAACCTACAACTTCTTCTACGCTTCGCAACCGCTCTAGTAGGTGTGATAAACCAGCCGATGGGAGCAGCACTGTCACTTCATACTTTGAGCTGCGTTCCGCTCACATATGTAGTCAATCAGCTATTAGAATATCTCACAGATATCTCAGGTGTGCTCCACAAAGAATATTAAACTATCAACAGGAAGAGGAAATGGTCTGCTTTTAAAGGAAGCCAGGGGGAGGGGAGCTACAGGTCCGAGCACTCAGTGAGAACAGAGCTCAAAGCATTAGAATGCTGTGAGTGCCAGTGATATGGACACATTTCTAGTGTTCCTTTTAGACAAACATTTTAAGGCCTCATCTTCCTACAAGAACAAAAAAGGATTGGTAGGACAGCAGACACAAAAAAATCGGAGTTCATAATAAAAAACATTAAAAAACAACAAAAATGACAAAAATCTCCTCCCACGCGTTTCACAACCAAAAGGTGCTTTCTCTGATACACTGTTTTGATCAGCTTTGAAGATGTATTATATGTGGAAACTACATTGAAGCGACCCAACTTCTTTTGACTAATGGCTTCCGAGAAGTTCTTCCCTAGTTGGAATTGTGGCTTTAATGAGGGGCAAGCTCAGTTTCTTTATTGTCATACCTCTCTCTCTGAATCGGTCCGCCATCACTTCAAGTGCAATCTCCACCTCCAATGGATTGCTGGTCATCTGTCTTGCTCTCAACATTTGGGAATAAGGGAGTCGCTTCTTCAATGAAAGGTATGATGGCTTTTGCCATCCAGAAGGTTGTTCCATCCGTCAGTTAATGAAAAACCCTTGTACCAAGCTTGCCATTATCTATGAACCACACCGTATCCTAATGTGATTTCTGCCACCATTTCATAGCACACAAATTTCCTGGATGCAGATACCGGCACCGCTATGGAGGTAAGTATCTCTGGAAGCAGGGGGTCCATAGAGTTTAAATGAATGGGGTTAGCTCCGGAGAACCCCTGCTTCAATCCTAGAACAAGAAAACAAAAGAAAGATGTGTAGTGCAGGTGTTTTACTGCTGCAATCCCTCTGTACTATTATGCCACATTCCTATCTTTTGTTTATTATAATTATCGGAGTGTTTGCCTGCAATAACCTCTACCTTCTCACTAACCCCGTGCCTACTCTGTAACCAGCATATCATAATTCTCCCATAGATTCTTCCAGGGTCGACATTTGGATTTTATATATATATAGATATATATATATATATAATATATATATAATATATATATATATATATATAAAAAAAACATAATTTAGTACACGTTCTTTATCATCTTATAATTAACATTATTACTTTATTCATACACTTGTCATAGAAATACACTCACTATTATTGTTTCTTAGTACTTACCAGTCACAACACTTTACGACATGCGTGCACCCCAGCAATCGTGTTTTGGCTCCGTTGCTTAGCAACCATATTGCTGTGAGTGCATTGCTTTAGCCATATTGAGTGTTTTGGCGATTTTTTCTTAATTGCATGGGTCACAGTCACTTGTGTCTATATATCAGTATAGCATTGTTTGTTTGCACTGTCTTATATCTCAAAAAAAAAAAGAAGGTACACAGTGGGACCAATGTTGATTCCTTAAATAAATTACATAGCTTTTTCTTCAAAATCATTGGAATGGCATTTTTGTTCGTATTCGAACTTTATTTTTGGACACATTTCATGTTCCTTTAGACAAGCTTTTTAAGGCCTAATCCACTGTAGCCTAGCTGTCTAGACTGCCTCTCTGCCCTCCTGTCATAGAGCACTGATAGACCTACAGGTTACAGGTTTATCCTAGGGATTTTGACCCCCCCCTTGCTGACTCTCTGAGTGACTGAAGTGGTGGTGACTCACTGTCTGCGTACACCAATAGTGGTACAACATTGAGCCCTCCCCTTAGCAAGAGTCCTGCTCTCCTCCTCCCAAGGAGAGATGTGGAGATCTACTTGAAGAGTGGAAAGGCTGTGAGTCCCTCCCATCTGGATGAGCGTGCCTTCAGCCCATAAAGGCTGGCAGTACACCCTAAATGCTATCTAGGCCTCATCATTATCAAGTTCCCGCACCATCCAAAGTCTGGAGACCCTTTCTCTGCCGCCCTGCACCGCTGTAAATACCATCTGCAGTGACTGCTAATAAAGCCCTTGTTTTATATATCCCTGCCTGATTCTGCAGTAATTGGGCAGGGAATGAGAAACTGTGCTACAGTGGGACCTATCTCCAGGAATACTGGATGCTCACTGAAGCTGGAAGTGCTAACACCCTGGACACCGATGATCCATCAAAAGCCTGTCCTGGTCTCCTCAACATCACAGACTTGGCCGCGCCTATAGTACCGCGACGGCGATGTGACGCGTGAGGTCACCCGTCCTGTCGCCGCAAGCGAAAGTTGTTTTTTCGCTTTGCTGCGGCGTCGTGGTTCAGGGCTGTCACATGAGGCGACAGCCAATGAAAAATCAAATATTACGGCTACCAAAAACGTTTTGCCACGTCGCCCCCCGCTTTGTCGCCCTCGCGCTTACTATAAGTGCCACGCGGCAGCCACAATGCATTTGTTTTCGGGCAACGTTCATCACCGTCACTATAAGCGCGGCCCAACTCAGCTCTCCTGACCCTCACAGGATGCCAGCACCCCACCACGTTAGTAGCAGAGTACATCTCCCAGAGGTTGGGGGAAACCGGCTACTCACAATTATAAACCCTTGTCATATCCTTGCTATTCTGTGGGTGTATATACTGTACATAAATGAGACATATTTGATCTATGCTTTGGAGTGTTTTTGTTATTTAAAGAGGTTCTGATAGGATTTAAAGTGCATCTTTTTGAAACTTTTTTTGGAAGAAGAGAATTATTAGCAGAAATTATTTTGATAAATAGGTAAGTTAAACATACTAACTAATACTTCATATGCAATAATTGGGTCCATTCCCAATTATAATACTCTGCAAACGGAGAAGCTACAGCAAGTGGTTGAGTTTGCCGAGAAGGTTTTACTGATGAAAATGCCAATAATAACACATGCCACAAACCCTTATCCTTTTATCCGACGGCGGTTTATGGGACGCATTACTTGATAAAAGCGAGGATGGCTGTAGTATGGCCGTGTTTCTGTGTGTCTCAAATGAGTATAGGAGTAGATTAATTGTAGGTTGTAACACCCTTTTGAAAAGGATAAATTAAATTAATTCTAGTGTTCAGACCAGTCTCTTCTTCAGGACTGGAGATCTTTATGGTATGCAACTCTATTCTCTTAATTTCATCTATCAAGAACTTACATGTTGGTCCTTTAAAAGGTATCACAACACACCTACACTTCTGCGCGGACCATTACGTATACTATATTTTAGAACTACTTTATACATATAGGTTACTACAGTAACTTAGTGTAGGTACATCTGTATCCATTAATACTCCAGATTTATGCTTCATTTTTTTCCTGTGGTCTTTTTTTTTCATTTGATTGAACATCTTAAATTTTCTGGATTTTTGCTGTTCTTCATTAATGACAACCAATGATACATGCTGACATGCACCATTTGAACACGTTGTGACAGAGTCACTGTCCTTATAGACTAGAGCTAGCAGAGTGGATAGATTGCAGTGTGCAGGAGGTTAAATTTCTCGCTGTGAGCTTGCTGCACCTGGTACCAATTAGACACACTCCTAAGTGAAGGTGTAAAAAGGCAGGAAGTACCTTGCACTAGAAGAGACTGGCTGTTTTCCGCAGGGAAGGGACACAGAAGAGTTCTCTCAGCTGCGGAAGCTGGCACAGTCACGACTCCAGTTCCGCTGACGGTGGACGCAGAGCCTGCTGGGACTGCCTGGGTTGCTAATCCCAGGAAAGGAAGGACGAGTGACCTGTCTGAAGCGGGGATGTCCGGTCCTTGGCATTTACAGAGGAGAGTTTTTCTCTGAGCTCACATGGGGCAGAGTTCCTCTAGGAAGGAAGGACGCGAGGCTATGCCACAGCGGGGACGTCTGCTCCAATGGAATGGAGTTATTTTCCCTAACGGGAATAGGTATTTATTTTATGTTTTTCTTTTTTACTTAAAGGGACAGTGGGCCTGTTGTGTATGATTTATCGCTGCAAATAATACCCCAGTATAGAGAATCAAATGTTTCTGGCCTAATCTGAGACTGAAAGAGGCTGCAACGTGGTATGGGTATCACAACGTCCATACATTAAGTAACAGTCATAATCTTTTTAAATACTTCAAATACAAACGTCTTTAAAAACCTATGTTTAGAAGTCAACATAATCAAGGGAAGGGAGTATATGCAGAAATACAGCAACCTCACTATCTTTTAGTTATTTTTGCATAATTTTTATGGTGTCCCTCCATTATTATATTTCAATACAATGAAGTATGACTCTGTACATGTACCTAAGGGGCATTGTAAATAATAAATCATTACTTTTTTACTAGACATAGGACAAGGTAAGTTAATGTTAGATTGATGTGAAAGAATTTGTAAACAATCTGGTTGGCAAATCATGATGGAATAAAGTTTGTGAGGGCTCAAGAAAAGATATTTACAAAGAAGGACAGATACTGTAAGTTTTAAACTTGCCTGCTTGCAGTGCACATGTTAAACAGGGATCTGACACATTCAAATAAAGACTGGAAAAGTTATGCATTTCTTTTTTGAATGTGTGGTAAATTACAAATGTTACCATTAATAGGCCTATTCTATAAGCCTTCATAAAATAATTGCCGGGCTGATTCCAACCGCCAGTTTTTTTTTAGCATTGGCTATCAGGTATTCAGAAACCTTGATTACCTGTGGAAGCAAAATTCCCAAAATGGTCTTACCACCCGCGATTTCTTTCAGAGCTGCAGAAAGCTGCACAGAGAGAGCCGCCTCTCCCTGTGCAAATCTCGCCAGCGATCGAAAGATTTTTAAATAACTTTTCATACTAGTGTACATGACAGGGAGTCTCCGGAGCAGAACCGCTTTGATTTCAGGTCCGGGGACGACCTGCTTCCCGAGATACAAGCCCGTTTTGGGTGCTGTTTCTCCTATGCATTTAAATGTCTCACGTCACGTGACCGTGGGAAAAAATGCTGGGATACCGGCACATTAAGGGATGATGCACATCCTTTTGAACTATGTGACCTATCACATGGTACAAGTAACCAATGGGATTGTCTTCAATCCCATTGGCTTTAATATCTGTTATATAGCCATGTGGTTTTAAGGATGTGACGGACCTCCATTGGAGATGACGCCACTCCTTAAAAAAAAGAGGTGGGCACAGGGTACAGCTCCACAATCCGATTGAAGCTGTACCATCTGACCCTAAAATGTATATATAAGCCGTTACGTCTCATTTTAATGGAAAATTGACGTGGCAAGATCCATTTGAATTTAACATGGGGAGTTTAAGATTGACAGATGAAGATAGAAGAAAAGAAGAAAATAATTACAGAAGAAAATAGAAGAAGGTGAAAGAAGATTTTTGTTACCCTCGTTCCTGATCTTCAGGTGGATGGATGGACTGCCGGTGATGACATCACGGGTCGAGAGCTTCCAGAAATGCCAGGATACGGAGGGTGAAGACCTCTAAGGTAAGTAAAATATTGATTTAGTAAATGTCTTTTTCAGTTTTTTCATTGTGTTTATTTCTTTTTATATTTGGTGCTTCCCATTGACTGATACTGTATTAATCTGTTGCCACTTTAGGTACAGATAAATAAAGTGACGCCAATGTATTTTTTTTTTTGCTTGTTTTCTATTGATGTTATTTTTTCGATTCTGTTTATTGTTTGGATTAAAATTGTTTTGATTGGATGGCTTGTTTTTAGTACATTTTAGGATTGGTTAGCCGTTTTTAAAAATTATTATGTGTTTGTTGTTACTGGTTTAAATAAATTAATTGATTTATTGGCTACTGTTTGATTTCTTTAATTGGTTGGATAGGTGTTTATTTATATTCTTATGTTCTGGAATAACATTATGGAATTATTTAGCTGTTTTAGTGATAGATTAATGTAATTGATGTTTAGTTGAGGCTTTTTAGCTCTTTTATTGTTGGGGTGTTTAGGTACTTGTGTATTCCTTTGATTAGTGTGTGTTTTTGGCCTTAATTATTTTTATTAGGTTGACCATTGACTGCTATAGTGGCATATCATGCTCCTATTATGGTATGAATACCACTGTGCCAATCAATGGGTAGAGGGTGGGTATAGAGGGTCCAGGTTGGGTGGTTAGCCTCCCGGGTGGGTAGCGGTGGATGGGAGATACCCCTTAATTACTAAAGTGTTTATTACCGCAAGTGATTAAAGTGTTAGGGGCATTAGATTGTATTTTTCTTGTATTCTTTTGCTGGCATGAGGACATGGACCTGCAGTATGCTGAAGAGGACGCCCTTCATGATGCAGGGGTAAGTTGAACATTTTATTTACTTTATTAATGCTGACGGCTAATGTTTGATTTTATAATGGACAAATGAGCTATTATCCATATCTGGATAAAAGTAATTTGCCCATTACTGTACTGTATGTGTTGGGGGGGGTAGGGGGTAGAGGAGGTGGGTAGGAGAGTTGTTGTGGTTTTTAAATATTTATTGTGGGTAGCGACGATGATGAAGTTGGCATTTGCCCTATTGGGTAGCGGGAGGGGTTAAACCCTTCATTACCCGTACGCTTTAACTGCTATGGTAATGAAGGGGTTAACTCCACCCGCAATGCCCCACAAGAGCCTAAACACCCACCAATGGCCAAATACCACCTTCACCCCTACCCACAATAAAACATGGCACTGGTATTTATCCTTAATGCCTTGCGGTTAGCAGGAAGACGGGGCGCAGCTGGAAAAGTTTGTGCTCCCCTGACCTAATCTATATAACAAAAACAAAAAACGTTTTGGTTACTACATCCAATGACAAATTGGATTAACTCCTTAAGTAGTGATATTACAAGGTCTCAAAATGTTGTTTTTAAACTAGCAGGAAAAGAAAGAAAAAAAATAAGGGGAGCAGATTATATTTCGAGCTGCCTTTTACTCTATCTTAAATAAAGTGCTGCCTCGTGTCTTCCAGATATGTGGTAGCTTGTTCCCTTAGCTTCAAGGACTGGACCTTAAATGGAAGACCAAAGCGCTCTATTATCTGTCTTGTTGGATAGACAGTGTTGTAAGATTGCTAGTGCAGGTTAAGGCTGATAAATGAATGGTAAAATGACACAACTGTAAGTCAATGGAGCTGAGCATCTGAACAAAGGCACCATTTCACCCTTCAGCATAAATCACTCAGCAAAACAGAGGGCACATGTTGTTACCTATTACTTTATTCTACTCTATTGAAAGAGTAAAGACCAATGAAACATGAACAAGCTGAGGGAATTTGAGTAGTCCTGGGGGGTAATGTCGGAAGAATTGAATAGTTATATTTCATTCAATCAAATGTATACTACTTCAGGGCATGGCTATCCTGTAGAACATTCACAATGAAAGGCTTTGTTCATCATTCGTGTAAAATTATCCTCATTTTCAGGTGTAATTTTGCTTAGAATGTGAAAACAATGCTTTTATGCCAGATACTATCTTACTGGCCTATGTCTCTTTTCAATAAAATGTAAATCGTAATTACTGTACATTCCTAACTTCTGCAAACATCAAACCCATAGTCAGTACATGTATAAGCTTAAATGTTAAATAATGTGTGCTCAGGTCCATGAGTTGATTGTGATTCGAACTAGAGCATCCCGGGAGTCTGTGTGCAAATTCTGCTGACTCATAAAACTTTATTACAGAGCAAATAGTATGGTTATCTAAGAATTCATTGGAATGGAATGAACAAATATAAATAGTACATTTTCTTTCCATTTATTTGATTCTCCATTCCTGCTACAGCTATTTAAGTCACTAAGGGAGGCACAGTTGTCCATTTTTACATTAAAAAAACAAAAACATTAGAGGATATATAAATGCTACATAAAGACAAATTTTGTGGCAAAATGTATCAAATTGAATGAATCTTTATCTGGATTCCCTTTGCATCAATGTAATAAGGTCTTTTGCACCATGCGCAGTCAACTTGCGATTTAGGGAGTGCCAATAGCAGCGTTAGGAGAGATTACCAGTCTTGATAATGTGACGTGGGTTGATTTGGCAGAATGTCCATGATTTCACTATCAGCAGAATATGCATTGTAGAAACACACACACAGATGGCAGGAATAACATCAGAACAATTGACATTTACAAACACAAAACTGTATATAGAAAAAATGAGGTCGTCAGATGATTATTATAGTGACCAAAACATTTTTAAAAAGGGGAAAAGGAGAATGAAAATCAAATAAAGTATCGACGAAGAGTGCACAAGCACAGGACACTCTGAATATTGCCTGCGGAAAATCTGATAATATAGTGGCGGTTAGTTGCTCCAGTATAAAAAAACCCACAAACGGTTCTCTTCTGAAAGCAGTAAAATATAATGATTTTTATGTAGCAAAAAAAAGTGAAGATACATGCAAAAAAAAAAAAAGGAAAATACTATAAAAACCCATCACAGTAGCGAGCATCGAGCAGGGGGTCAGTCCAGGTACCTATCTCCTAGCCCTCAGCGTGTCCCATCTCTGGAGCCAGCTCACATGCAGGGACCATTTAATGGTTATATAATTTACAAACCCCTACCACCTGCCAGAAGTGCTGCCTTAGCCACCAATTCTAAAACACCCTGGTATTTATCGCAGGGGCTTACAACTGAAAACTGATTCTTCTAAAAAAATAAATAAAACACATAAGGATTTTGAATGAAATGCTGCTACAACAAGCAGAACCTGTGTTTTTTTGTTTTTGTTTATGTACCTGAAGCATGGGGTACTTCTCCAAGATATTGAGATTTTTACGAACAAATATGGCCACGTGTGACAAACAGAAAGTCACAACGCATCTTCTGGTGATGTTGCAGCTTTCATTTGGCCGCCGAGTGAGTCTGTCTGTGCAGCCATATTGTGTCCACTGGGCAAGTATTCTACAACGGGGACAAACTAGTTAAATCTCAGAAACTATTCCAGTACCGTAGTCTAAAAAAAAATAACCTGCAAAAATATGCTGCTGCTTAGAACAAATAAATATTTATTTTAATTGCACTGCATGCACACAAGCATATTTATGCTCTGTCTTTAAAGTATCTATTCATACATCTTACTTATCAACCCACTCTGCACTGCAGGGCCCACTGACAGCACAAGATTTGATAAATGACATAGTGGGGATATTTGAGTAACATTACGGATGTAATTTCCAAAATTGCCATTTTGTATGACATTTTATATCAAGCGTATGTAAGGGTTTAATAGAAGCGGCTTGCCCAGGGACTGTTTCTGGCTTCCCATTTAATGCACTAGTCTCTTAGCCTCATTCAGTAGAAAGCACTTGCTTGCGCTCAGCGCATCCGCGTTTGCGAGCCTCTGTCTTCTGCGCATGTGTGCTCATCCCACACCAGAAAGAATGACATGATTGGAGGCGGGACTTTAAAAAACCCAAAGTGTTGTGTGTTGTGATAGCTGCGAAAAACACGTGACACGGGCTGTCCTTGGATTACAACTTCAGTGTTCTCCTGCGCGAACACCGCTGTGTACTTCACCGCCGGGTGTCTTTTCAGTTTGAAAACTCCCCAACCACCAAAGCGAAAGGTGGCGAATGTGTGCACAGATGTAAGGCCACCTTCCTTCCTTGTCTGAACGAGGCCTTATACCTTTACAGTTGTATGGTATATATTGCAGGTCATGTGAAAATTTACTCTATTATGATGGGGGGGTGGGTGGTGAATGGTGTAAATCAGAGAGTACAGAACTGAAATAAACAAGGCACTATCTATTGCAAATATGATTTAGGGAGTGTTTAATCTGACCCAGTAATTCAATAAATTCCTGGAAATAGCAGTTATAAATAGATCAGGAAATCAATAGATATGACAAAATTACCAGATATATATCTCAAGTATTTTACTTGGTAATAAAAATATAATATATATATATTTATATATCTCAAAGCTTAAATCCTTCTTTAGGTTGTACCATTATTAACCCACTTCGGCTGTAACGGTTGTTTCCCTCAGGCCCTTCTGACCTGACCCCTATGTGAAAACGGCCCCAGTTACATGTCGGTGTTAGTTGGTGCACCTGCTGGCTCACAGGAACTCCTGAGTCTCCCCGCTTGATGTGGTTGGGGTTCACCAGACAGGCGCATGGGGTAGTGCTGAGTTCTTACTCAAAGTTGGTATCTAACAGAAGCGCCTCCATCCCTTCCAGATCCCCACGATAGCAGGGAGGATTTTCTGAAAGGGAACTCCTGGGTGCACCTTCTCCCTGAGTAACCTCCACTCCCAGGCAAGAAGGGTCTTTTCTGGGCATCTTTATTAGCATGTCGTGTGGCAGACTGGCCCATCACAGCGGCCGACACTATGCCGCACACTTGTAGTGGCACTCCCATTCAGAAGGTTCCTCTTGACCTTTTAATCAGTTGTCTTTCCACCTCCCCCCTAAGGGAGACCACCAGCTGTGCCAGAGCCCTGGACACACGTGTAATCGATATGTCCCTTTGCCACTCTGACAGACAGACTTGAACTGCTGCAGACACTTAGGATGAACTCCTTGAACTCTGGCTCTGAACCACACTCTCAACCACACAACTTTAGGAAGTGAGGTGTAATATATATAGGGTTCCGAAAAACCCCACTTGTGTGTCCCTAACAGGACACAGAGCATGCTGTCACTTCCTTTGCTACTATCTTACCACATCACAGGGTTTGAGGGCAACCTCCATGATGGACTACTGGCAACCCTGCCCTTTAACAGGAGTTACTGCTCATTAAGAGAGAGAGATATGTAACCAATTTTATACATGGCTACAATCCTCCCTGGTGGAATCACAACGACCACGCTTGGACCTAAATTTTTGGAACCTTCCTTCAGGTGGCACTGCACACACAAACAATATACATTAGGATACATTATTCAGAACGCATTTTCCCATCGTGAACATAATCACATAGACACGTTTGACCACAGCAGTACACTCTGAACTACTCCATAGAGAATTTAAAGCCTGGGATCAGGCTTCTTAACCTCCCTCCCATTAGCATCCTGCACTGAAATACTGTAACATCTAGGCTGCCCACTCTCTGGCCTGTACTACCATTTTGTGCATGTATATGTTCGCCCATCACTCCATACCCTCATGAGGTAGCAGATCCTTTCCTCTGTCCTGTGCTCAAATGAACAGACTTCGACTTGATGTAGTCCTCTATAGTCTCCCTCCAACCTTGCACCCTGTTGTCCTCTATCTCTCTGCATAAGAGGTTCAGTACATATGGGTATTCTAGACCATGGGACCGTTGTAGCGTGCAACTATGGCCTCTCAGCCTGCTGATACGAATTAACTTTTTATTGCCTGCCTCGCCTGGCAGTACCCATGACAATGGCTCTTCAGGAGCAATCACATCATAATAAATAGAGTACCCCCGGTGAGTAACTAGGCCCCTTTGAATTTCGTACCACCGCCTCCTTAACTCTTCCAGGTGTTCCTCCTCGGAGTATTCGCCCACATCCCCAAGTGGTCAACTACATCTCCTCTTATCAGTATAAATCTAGTATGATCCAACCAGGCTTCATACCCCTCAACATGGGAGCCCACCATCTGGTTTCCTGCTCTACAGCCTGCTCCTGACTGAAACAGCTATTTCACCTTTCCTTCCTGGTTCTCCCCCAGAAGAAACACCGATGTGTCTCTGTGGACCCGAACCCACCCAATACGTTAGGCCTACCCCTCACATTAGCATTACAATCGGTAGAACTCGTTCTCGAAGACATCCTAGACGGAATCATTTCCCTCCCCGAACCCTCATCGGAGGTAAAACATTCCCCCCCCAGTCCAGAGCTGACCCAGTCCGTTCCTCAGATGTGTCCCGGGACTCCCAGACCACCCTTGGCTAGACAGGGACCCCGGATGACGAGGTGACAGGGGCAGGGTTTGGGCAATGGCCGGGGCAGGGCAAAAAGGGAAGTGGGCTGGCAATGCAGTACTACGATCCGCAGTTTGGCAAATACCGCCGGCCGGTGCCAGCGTTGGGCAGGTCATGCTCTCCCTTCTCCCTGGTTCCCCGGATTCCTCATGGCTACCGACACTTGCCCATCCATTTCCGAACAACCTGTGCAGCACGGCGGTCGTGATGATGTTGGTTGCTTTCAGCCGGTTCCTGCTTGTTCCGCAGGAAGTGATGTCATCGATCTCGCGGGACAAGGCGCCATCTTGGGTGGGTCCCCCACCGGAACTTCTTCTTTCAGTTCAATGTCCAGCGCCGGATGTGATGGTTCGCTCCGCAATCCGCTTGGGCCTTGCCGGCCTTCCTTCTCCGTCGCCTCCATTGGAGCCTGTGGGAGGTAAGAGGGTGTCCCACCACTCCACTGGCTTGCGATGGAGGTCCTCTCTCCTTGCTCGCTGGGATCGCAACGCCGTGGGACTCATCCGCTCCGTGTCGCATCAGCGCAGGTAATCGAACTCTCGAGACTCGGCTCCTCCACATCACAGTAAGTGCTGGCTCTTTTTCAGCACCGCTGTAGTGGCCCGCCGGTAGGCGCATCACCACCGACATCGGGCTTGCTTGCTCTTCTCCGACAGGCAGACTCTGACGCTGGTAGGGGTACTTCCGCAGGGACCGCAGCGAGGTTCCGGGTTCTCGCTGCGGTATTAGGCCCCAGTCCTCACTCTTCCCGGTGCTATCATCAGTAGGGATCCCCATTCTCCGGATCGACCTTCTCTGTTTTCACTTTGGGCGAGCTCCAGCCGTCAGCTTGGCTGTCTCTCTCTCTGCTACCTCCACTTCCTTTGCTACTATCTTACACATCCACAGGGTTTGGGGCAAACCTCCATGATGAGTACTGGCACACTGCCCTTTTAACAGGAGTTACTCGCACAGCAGAGAGGAGATATGTACACCAATTTTACACATGGCTAGCTACACTGCTAGGAGCATCACAAGGGAATTTGGAGCAGGGTTTTCCGTGTCTTTTGGATACTCCAGCCACACCAGATATTTGGAGTAATTAATTCATTACTAACACGTGCTTGCACTTATCTTATATGTGAATGTGTGATTAGCTGGTTATCCATAAAACATGACCTGGGTTGAGAAACACTGAAAGCATCCAAACAGCAATGCAACAATATATCTCTGTAGCAATAGTGTGATTAAAATAAATCTTTCATAAGATTTCAGGTATTGCTAATTGTTGAGGACTACGGTTGCCACCTATTGAAGGAGACTTTTTGCAATTGAATTAACATTTTTAAAGTATTATTTTATTTATATATTTATTTCTCTTACCTTCTCCCCCGCTGCGGCATGCGGTGGCATCTCCTCCTCCTGCAAGGTCCAGTCAACATGGCTCCGTGACGTCAAATGGCGCTGGTGTTGCCATGACAACGTGATGTCACATGACTTCGTGGCGCCATGCAATGTGTCAAGTTGCTGACGTCCCATTGGCATGGCAACGTGATGCTGTGACTGATTCACGTAACGTCCCATTGTCATGACAACACAATGCAATTGATGTCGCAGAGCCATGTTGTGGGACCCTTCAGGGGAAATGCCGATACCGCCGCCGCAGATTTCTCAGGTAAACCCCTAGCCTGGAGATGCGTGACCGAAACCCATAATCTCCGGTGTCAAACCCAGAGTGGTGGCAACCCTGTTCAGGACTAGGATAGTAAGTATTTTACCAACAATTGTAGCAGTTAATTGCCCGTAGTTATGGCAAAGCCATTCATACAGTTAGTATTGCAAATGGAGTATATCTGAAAATATAACGCAGTGCCTAGGAAATACAAGTACCCTTTAGTGCCTTACACAGGGAAATAGTTGAATAGGGGGCAAGTGGTCCTTATCTGTCAACAACTTCTAATGGACCTTTTCAATAAATGTTGATCTGGGACTTCCATAGAAGCAGGTTTGGGCGTTTGCTTGAGAGGAGGCAGGGAAGAGGGAGATATCCCTCTCCTAAATTGTGGTCTCTCCTCTCCAACATAAGCATAAATGTGTTCACCGAAGGAAGTGAGATTTTCTCCATGTCACTGTCAAGTGTATCAAACTATGGGTGCTAGATTCATGCAAATAAATTATTTATTATCATGCACTTTTTAGGCGTAGGTAATTCTCAATGAATTAGAGCATAAACGCCAGAATTTGTGGTGTCAAATTGTATGCTGTTTTTCGGGCGATTTTTTGCATTGAAAATATCTGTTTAATAAATAGGCCCCCTAAGGGCTAATATTCTATGCGTCTGAAGAAGCAGTTTGGGCTTTCATCACCTGAAAATCACCATCAACTTCAGTGGGAATGGCCTAATCGGCTTCTTCGTACAATTAGAATGACCCCTATTGTTCATGGCATACCTCGCAAAGTTTAAATACATTACAATATTTGCCCTACTAAACACACAGTAGCAAAATCTAAGCATGACCTTTAGACTTTCATGTTTTATTGTTTTGAGTATGCAACTTAAAAATGCGCATATGTACATTAATAAAATACTGGAAACTTCAAGATTTTTTGCATGTGTGGTAATGAACAAGATATAGTAGTTTTGCTGTGTGACCAGGGGGGGGGGGGGGGGGAGAAGCATATGTCATATCAAAGGCCCAGATTCACTAACGGGTGTTAAGCTACAAGTGTACTGAAGCTCAGCACCCATAATATACAGCTGCGGCCGAGCTTAGTCTAACACTTACCCGTCTCGCCGCAGCAGATCTCGGCGCGCGCCGAGGTGTCCCGCGTGCGCGCCAGAGCCTCGGAGGATCGGTCCTCCAATCGGGGCTTCCCCCTCCCCTCTCCGGGTCCGCCGGGTCCCCCGAGCCCCCACCTCCATCCCCACATCGGCGGACCCAGGGCTCCCTCGGGGAGCCCTGGCACGCCGCCATGCGCCTACTCTCCGATGAAGCGTGACCTCGCATCATGACAGGACACGCGGCACGCCGAGGGATTCAATTAGAAAGCCGGGAAACCTCCCGGCTTGCGGCTCTAGCCGCATTCGAATAAAGTTGTCCGTACTGTAGAGAGAACGTTTTATAAATAAATGATTCATTTGCATACATATTTTTTTATTTTACAATACATAAATAAACAGTTTTTAAGCAAGCTGCCACTGGTGAGGTGCTACTTGAGTCCTCAAATAGAGCCTATAAGAATCAGAATCTAGTGGCATACACTGTAGCTAGGGATGGGCAACATTTTCAACAAATTGGAATTCGCTGTAGATTAGCCAGTTTCCTTTATCTGTGGATCAGTGACCCAAAAAAAGCAATTTTTTTTGTAACTGTGCAAATTCGTTCCATGGATTTTAGAAATCCGGAATCTGCGGAACAGACCCACAATTCAAATCCCTGAAATAGGGGTTTAAGGAGGAGGATGACGAAACTTCAATTTAGCAGTCTCCAGTTGTGTGTGTGTGTGTGTGTGTGTGTGTGTGTGTTGTGTATATATATATATATATATATATATATATATATATTATATATATATATATATATAAATAATATATATATATAAAATATCTACCCTCAACTACTATCGCCCCTCCCAAGAATTATATATATATATAAAAATATATACCCTCAAACTTCCCTCCAAATAAATTAGGAATAGATACTTGTGCTCAAAAAGGAGCACACCTAAGGTATTCTGGGAGATATGTTAATGGATATGCAAAGTATATTTAAATGAGTCACATCCCACACTTCCTAAAAGTATATTGAGTAGGCAAGCCTAAGGCAACTAGTGACTGGCAAAGGGTACTGGTGTCAGGCCCAACAGGATTAGAACCTACAACTTCTTCTACGCTTCGCAACCGCTCTAGTAGTGTGAAATAAACCAGCCGATGGGTAGCAGCACTGTCACTTCATACTTTGAGCTGCGTTCCGCTCACATATGTAGTCAATCAGCTATTAGAATATCTCACAGATATCTCAGGTGTGCTCCACAAAGAATATTAAACTATCAACCAGGAAGAGGAAATGGTCTGCTTTTAAAGGAAGCCAGGGGGAGGGAGCTACAGGTCCGAGCACTCAGTGAGAAACAGAGCTCAAAGCATTAGAATGCTGTGAGTGCCAGTGA
Organism: Ascaphus truei; assembly: GCA_036426205.1. Classification (NCBI taxonomy): domain Eukaryota; kingdom Metazoa; phylum Chordata; class Amphibia; order Anura; family Ascaphidae; genus Ascaphus; species Ascaphus truei. Next base: position 139,188,798 of record CM071568.1, on the reverse strand, counting down.
TATGGACACATTTCTAGTGTTCCTTTTAGACAAACATTTTAAGGCCTCATCTTCCTACAAGAACAAAAAAGGATTGGTAGGACAGCAGACACAAAAAAAATCGGAGTTACATAATAAAAAACATTAAAAAACAAACAAAAATGGACAAAAATCTCCTCCCACGCGTTTCACACCAAAAGGTGCTTTCTCTTGATACACTGTTTTGTATCAGCTTTGAAGATGTATTATATGTGGAAACTACATTGAAGCGACCCAACTTCTTTTGACTAATGGCTTGTCCGAGAAGTTCTTCCCTAGTTGGAATTGTGGCTTTAATGAGGGGCAAGCTCAGTTTCTTTATTGTCATACCCTCTCTCTCTGAATCGGTCCGCCATCACTTCAAGTGCAATCTCCACCTCCAATGGATTGCTGGTCATCTGTCTTGCTCTCAACATTTGGGAATAAGGGAGTCGCTTCTTCAATGAAGAGGTATGATGGCTTTTGCCATCCAGAAGGTTGTTCCTATCCGTCAGTTAATGAAAAACCCTTGTACCAAGCTTGCCATTATCTATGAAAACCACCGTATCCTAGAATGTGATTTCTGCCACCATTTCATTAGGCACACAAATTTCCTGGATGCAGAGATACCGGCACCGCTATGGAGGTAAGTATCTCTGGAAGCAGGGGGTCCATAGAGTTTAAATGAATGGGGTTCAGCTCCGGAGAACCCCTGCTTCAATCCTAGAACAAGAAAAGCAAAAGAAAAGATGTGTAGTGCAAGGTGTTTTACTGCTGCAATCCCTCTGTACTATTATGCCACATTCCTATCTTTTGTTTATTATAATTATCGAGCGTGTTTGCCTGCAATAACCTCTACCTTCTCACTAACCCCTGCCTACTCTGTAACCAGCATATCATAATTCTCCCATAGATCTTCCAAGTGTCGACATTTGAGATTTTTCTATATATATTAATATATATATTTATATATATATATATCTATATCTATATCTATTTAAACCAAACATAATTTAGTACACGTTCTTTATCATCTTATAATTTAACATTATTTACTTTATTCATACACTTGTCATAGAAATACACTCACTATTATTGTTTCTTAGTACTTAACACAGTCACAACACTTTACGACATGCGTGCACCCCAGCAATCGTGTTTGGCTCCGTTGCTTAGCAACCATATTGCTGTGAGTGCATTGCTTTAGCCATATTGAGTGTTTTGGCGATTTTTCTTAATTGCATGGGTCACAGTCACTTGTGTCTATATACAGTATAGCATTGTTGTTTTGCACTGTTCTTATATCTCAAAAAAAAAAAAGAAGGTACACAGTGGGACCAAAATGTTGATTCCTTAAATAAATTACATAGCTTTTTCTTCAAAATCATTGGAATGGCATTTTTGTTCGTATTCGAACTTTATTTTTGGACACATTTCAGTGTTCCTTTAGACAAGCTTTTTAAGGCCTAATCCACATGTAGCCTAGCTGGTCTAGACTGCCTCTCTGCCTCCTGTCATAGAAGCACTGATAGACCTACAGGCTGTGACAGGTTTATCCTAGGGGATTTTGACCCCCCCCTTGCTGACTCTCTGAGTGACTGAAGTGGTGGTGACTCACTGTCTGCGTACAGCCAATAGTGGTACAGACATTGAGCCCTCCCCTTAGCAAGAGAGTCCTGCTCTCCTCCTCCCAAAGGAGAGATGTGTGAGATCTACTTTGAAGAGTGGAAAGGCTGTGAGTCCCTCCCATCTGGGATGAGCGTGCCTTCAGCCCATAAAGGGCTGGCAGTACACCTAAATGCTATCTAGGCCTCATCATTATCAGAGGTCCCGCACCATCCAGAAGTCTGGAGACCCTTTCTCTGCACCTGCACCGCTGTAAATACCATCTGCAGTGACTGCTTAATAAAGCCCTTGTTTTATATATCCCTGCCTGAGTCTGCAGTAATTGGGCAGGGGAATGAGAAACTGTGCTACAGTGGGACCTATCTCCAGGAATACTGGATGCTCACTGAAGCTGGAAGTGCTAACACCCTGGACACCAGATGATGACATCAAAAGCCTGTCCTGGTCTCCTCAACATCACAGACTTGGCCGCGCCTATAGTACCGGCGACGGCGATGTGACGCGTGAGGTCACCCGTCGCTGTCGCCGCAAGCGAAAGTTGTATTTCGCTTTGCTGCGGCGTCGTTGGTTCAGGGGCTGTCACATGAGGCGACAGCCAATGAAAAATCAAATAATTACGGCTACCAAAAATCGTGTTGCCACGTCGCCCCGCCGCTTTGTCGCCCTCGCGCTTACTATAAGTGCACGCGGCAGCCACAATGCATTTGTTTTCGGGCAACGTTGCATCACCGTCACTATAAGCGCGGCCCAACTCAGCTCTCCTGACCCTCACAGGAATGCCAGCACCCCACCACGTTAGTAGCAGAGTAACATCTCCCAGAGGTTGGGGGAAACCGTGCTACTCACAATTATAAACCCTTGTCATATCCTTGCTATTTCTTGTGGGTGTATATACTGTACATAATGATGAGAACATAATTTGATCATATGCTTTGGAGTGTTTTTTGTTATTTAAAAGAGGTTCTGATAGGAATTTAAAGTGCATCTTTTTGAAACTTTTTTTGGAAGAAGAGAATTATTAGCAGAAGATTATTTTGATAAAATATGTAAGTTAAACATACTAACTAATACTTCATATAGACATAATTGGGTCCATTCCCAATTATAATACTCTGCAAACTGAGAAGCTACAGCAAGTGGTTGAGTTTGCCGAGAAGGTTTTACTGATGAAAATGCCAATAATAACACAATGCCACAAACCCTTTTATCCGACGGCGGTTTATGGGACGCATTACATTGGATAAGCGAGGAATGGCTGTAGTATGGCCGTGTTTCTGTATGTGTCTCAAATGAGTATAGGAGTAGATTAATTGTAGGTTGTAACACCCTTTTGAAAAAGGATAAATTAAATTAATGTCTAGTGTTCAGACCAGGTCTCTTCTTCAGGACTGGAGATCTGTATGGTATGCAAAGCTCTATTCTCTATAATTTCATCTATCAAGAACTTACATGTTGGTCCTTTAAAAGGTATCACAACACACCTACACTTCTGCGGGACCATTACGTATACTATATTTTAGAACTACTGTATACACATATAGGTTACTACAAGTAACTTAGTGTAGGTACATCTGTATCCATTAATACTCCAGATTTATGCTTCATTTTTTTTCCTGTGGTCTTTTTTTTCATTTGATTAGAACATCTTAAATTTTCTGGATTTTTGCTGTTCTTCATTAATGACAACCAATGATACATGCTGAGCATTGCAGCCATTTGAACACGTTGTGACAGAGTCACTGTCCTTATAGACTAAAGAGCTAGCAGAGTGGATAGGATGCAGTGTGCAGGAGGTTAAATTTCTCGCTGTGAGCTTGCTGCACCTGGTACCAATTAAGACAGCACTCCTAAGTGAAGGTGTAAAAAGGCAGGAAGTACCTTGCACTAGAGAGAGACTGGCTGTTTTCCGTCAGGGAAGGGGACACAGAAGAGTTCTCCTCAGCTGCGGAAGCTGGCACAGACTCCAGGTCCGCTGGACGGTGGACGCAGAGCCTGCTGGGACTGCCTGGGTTGCTAATCCCAGGAAGAAGGAAGGACGAGTGACCGTGCTGAAGCGGGGATGTCCTGTCCTTGGCATTTACAGAGGAGAGTTTCTCTGAGCTCACATGGGGCAGAGTTCCTCTAGGAAGGAAGGACGCGAGGCTATGCTCAAGCGGGGACGTCTGCTCCAATGGAATGGAGTTATTTTCCCTAACGGGAATAGGTATTTATTTTATGTTTTCTTTTTTACTTAAAGGGACAGTGGGCCTGTTGGTGTATGATTTATCGCTGCAAATAAATCCCCAGTATAGAGAAATACAATGTTTCTGGCCTTAATCTGAGACTGAAAGAGGCTGCAACGTGGTATGGGTATCACAACGTCCATACATTAAGTAACAAGTCATAATCTTTTTTAAATACTTCAAATACAAACGTCTTTAAAAACCTATTGTTAGATATGCAACAATAATCAAGGGAAGGGAGTATATGCAGAAATACAGCAAACCTCACTATCTTTTAGTTATTTTTTGCATAATTTTTATGGGTGTCCCTCCATTATTATATTTCAATACAATGAAGTATGACTCTGTACATGTACCTTAAGGGGCATTGTAAATAATAAATCATTACTTTTTTACTAGACATAGGACAAGGTAAGTTAATGTTAGATTGATGTGAAAGAATTTGTAAAACAATCTGGTTGGCAAATCATGATGGAATAAAGTTTGTGAGGGCTCAAGAAAAGAGTATTTAACAAAGAAGGACAGATACTGTAAGTTTATAACTTGCCTGCTAGTGCAGTGCACATGTTTAAACAGGGATCTGGACACTATTCAAATAAAGACTGGAAAAAGTTATGCATTTCTTTTTTGAATGTGTGGTAAATTACAAATGTTACCAATTAATAGGCCTATTCTATAAGCCTTCATAAAATAAATTGCCGGGCTGATTACACCGCCAGTTTTTTTTTAGCATTGCTATCACGGTATTCAGAAAGCCTTGATTACCTGTGGAAGCAAAATTCCCAAAATGGTCTTACCCGGCGATTTCTTTCAGCTGCAGAAAGAGCTGCACAGAGAGAGCCGCCTCTCCCTGTGCAAATCTCGCCAGCGATCGAAAGATTTTAATAGACATTTTCATACTAGTGTACATGAGCAGGGAGTCTCCGGAGCAGAACCGCGTTGATTTCAGGTCCGGGGACGACCTGCTTCCCGAGATACAAGCCCGTTATGGGGTGCTGGTTTCTCCTATGCATTTAAATGTCTCACGTCACGTGACCGTGGGAATAAAATGCATGGGGATACCGGCACATTAAGGGATGATGTCACATCCTTTTGAACTAATGTGACCTATCACATGGTACAGCAACCAATGGGATTGTCTTCAATCCCATTGGCTGTAATATCATGTGATATAGCCATGTGGTTTTAAGGATGTGACGGACCTCCATTGGAGATGACGCCACATCCTTAAAAAAAAGAGGTGGGCACAGGGTACAGCTCCAATCCGATTGAAGCTGTACCATCTGACCCTAAAATGTATATATAAGGCCTGTACGTCTCATTTTAATGGAAGAAGTTGACGTGGCAAGATCCATTTGAATTTAACATGGGGATTTTAGATTGACAGATGAAGATAGAAGAAAAGAAGAAAATAATTACAGAAGAAAATAGAAGAAGGTGAAAGAAGATTTTTGTTACCTGTTCCTGATCTTCAAGGTGGATGGGGATGGACTGCCGGTGATGACATCACGGGTCGAGAGCTTCCAGAAATGCCAGGATACGGAGGGTGAAGACCTCTAAGGTAAGTAAAATATTGAATTTATGTAAATGTCTTTTTTCAGTTTTTTCATTGTGTTTATTTCTTTTTATATTTGTGCTTGCCCATTGACTGATACTGTATTAATCTGTGCCACTTTAGGGTACAGATAAATAAAGTGACAGCCAATGTATTTTTTTTTTTGCTTGTTTTCTATTGATTGTTATTTTTTCGATTTCTGTTTATTGTTTGGATTAAATTGTTTTGAATTTGGATGGCTTGTTTTTAGTACATTTTAGGATTGGTTAGCGTTTTAAATTAATTATTTGTTTTGTTGGTTACTGGTTTAAATAAATTAATTGATTTATTGGCTACTGGTTTGATTTCTTTAATTGGTTGGATAGGTGTTTATTTATATTCTTATGTTCTGGAATAACATTATTGGAATTATTTAGCTGTTTTAGTGATAGATTAATGTAATTGATGTTTAGTTGAGGCTTTTTAGCTCTTTTATTGTTGGGGTGTTTAGGTACTTGTGTATTCCTTTGATTAGTGTGTGTTTTTGGCCTTAATTATTTTTATTAGGTTGACCATTGACTGCTATAGTGGCATATCATGCTCCTATTATATGGGTATGATATACCACTGTGCCAATCAATGGGTAGAGGGTGGGTATAGAGGGTCCAGGGTGGGTGGTTAGGCCTCCCGGGTGGGTAGCGGTGGATGGGAGATAACCCCTTAATTACTAAAGTGTTTATTAACCGCTAAGGTGATTAAAGTGTTAGGGGCCATTAGATTGTATTTTTTCTTGTATTCTTGCTGGCATTGGAGGACATGGACCTGCAGTATGCTGAAGAGGACGCCCTTCATGATGGCAGGGGTAAGTTGAACATTTTATTTACTTTATTAATGCTGACTGGCTAATGTTTGATTTTATAATGGACAAATGAGCTATTATCCATATCTGGATAAAAGTAATTTTGCCCATTACTGTACTGTATGTGTTGGGGGGGGGTAGGGGGTAGAGGAGGTGGGTAGGAGAGTTGTTGTGTTTTAAAATATTTATTGTGGGTAGCGACGATGAGTGAAGTTGGCATTTGGCCCTTAGTGGGTAGCGGGAGGGGTTAAACCCTTCATTACCGTAGCGCTTTTAACTGCTATGGTAATGAAGGGGTTAACTCCACCCGCAATGCCCCACAAAGCCTAAACACCCACCAATGGCCAAATACCACCTTCACCCACTACCCACAATAAACATGGCACTGGTAGTTAATCCCTTAATTGCCTTAGCGGTTAGCAGGGAAGACGGGGACGCAGCTGGAAAAGTTTGTGCTCCCCTGACCTAATCTATATAACAAAAGACAAAACGTTTTGGTACTACATCCAATGACAAATTGGATTAACTCCTTAAGTAGTGATATTACAAGGTCTCAAAATGTTGTTTTTAAACTAGCAGGAAAAGAAAGAAAAAAAATAAGGGGAGCAGATTATATTTTCAGAGCTGCCTTTTACTCTATCTTAAATAAAGTGCTGCCTCGTGTCTTCCAGATATGTGGTAGCTTGTTACCCTTAGCTTCAAGGGACTTTGACCATTAAATGGAAGACTCAAAGCGCTCTTGATCTGTCTTGTTGGATAGACAGTGTTGTAAGATGTGCTAGTGCAGGTTAAGGCTGATAAATGGTAGAAATGAGCACAACTGTAAGTCAATGGAGCTGAGCATCTGAACAAAGGCAACCATTTCACCCTTCAGCATAAATCACTCAGCAAAACAGAGGGCACATGTTGTTACCTATTACTTTCATTCTAGCTATTGAAAGAGTAAAGACCAATGAAACATGAACAAGCTGAGGGAATTTGAGTAGTCCTGGGGGGTATGTCGGAAGAATTGATAGTTATATTTCATTTCAATCAAATGTATACTACTTCAGGCATGGCTTACTGTAGGAACATTCACAATGAAAAGGCTTTGATTCATCATTCGTGTAAAATTATCCTCATTGTCAGGTGTAATTTTGCTTAGAATGTGAAAACAATCTTTTATGCCAGATACAGTATCTTACTGGCCTATGTCTCTTTCAATAAAATGAAATCAGTAATTACTGTACATTCCTAACTTCTGCAAACTCAACCCAATAGTCAGTACATGTATAAGCTTAAATGTTAAATAATGTGTGCTCAGGTTCCAGTGAGTGATTGTGATTCAACTAGAGCATCCCGGGAGTCTGTGTGCAAATTCTGCTGACTCATAAACTTTATTACAGAGCAAATAGTATGGTTATCTAAGAATTCATTGGAATGGAAATGGAAAATATAATAATAGTACATTTTCTTTCCATTTGATTTGATTCTTTCCATTCCTGCTACAGCTATTTAAGTCACTAAGGGAGGCAACAGTTGTCCATTTTTACATTAAAAAAACAAAAACATTAGAGGATATATAAATGCTACATAAAGACAAATTTGTGGCAAAATGTATACAAATTGAATGATCTTTATCTGGATTCCCTTTGCATCAATGTAATAAGGTCTTTTGCACCATGCGCGTCAACTTGCGATTTAGGGAGTGCCAATAGCAGACGTTAGGAGGAGTTACCAATGTCTTGATAAATGTGACGTGGGTTGATTTGGCAGAATGTCATGATTCACTATCAGCAGAGATATGCATTGTAGAACACACACATACAGATTGGCAGGAATAACATCAGAACATTGACATTTACAAACACAAACTTGTATATAGAAAAAATGAGGTCGTCAGATAGTATTATTATAGTGACAAAACATTTTTAAAAAAGGAGGAAAAGGAGAATGAAAATCAAATAAAGTATACGAAGAGTGCACAAGCAGCAGGACACTCCTAATATTCCTGCGGAAAATCTGATAATAATAGTGCGGGTTGCTCCAGTATTTAAAAAAACCCACAAACGTTTCTTCTGAAACAGTAAAATATAATGATTTTATGTAGCAAAAAAAAAGTGAAAGATACAAATGCAAAAAAAAAAAAAGGAAAATACTATACACCATCACATAAGAGAAAGACATACCACCATAGTATGGGATGGACCTGATATGCCCTTTCTCAAACCAAGTAAATTATATATCAGTTGGGGGCTTTATCACTTAATGCAGATACATGCGATGCTTGATGGTGCTCATGTGGGGTGATAGTATATGACATTCAGGAAATGGGCCATATTTTTGGCACTTGCATCATGTTTTCACATTTGTGAGTGACACCCTTAAATATTTCTGTTATTACATTAATGTCACCAAACTAGATACATGTGTACTGTTCTTTCTTGGTAACAGTAATATTAGTGGCAATGCCTCCTTGAAAACCTATACAGTACCTCTGAGAGAGACCAAAGGCTTATTTAAAGTTTGATTTCTAAGTTTATATTTTGTTTGTTTGGTCGTATGTGAAATGCAAATATTTCGCTAACAAACCTTTTAGATATACGTATAGATGTAAGTTCAAAGGGTGGCACTTTTACCGGTGTTTTGGTTCTAAAAAACTAAATTCATGATTTGGTTTTGGTTCTGCCAGAACACGCTTGTTTTTTTTTTTTTGTAATTATGTGGGAATAAACAAAATAAGCAGGAAATGTTGACTAATTTGAAACTTTTTTCGTAAAAGTAAAAAGATCGCCCACGATGAGGTGTGAATTCTGCTCAGATTCATACTGTCATTCCGAAGCTCAATTTGAGCATCCAAATTAATTCCAAAGTTTGCATTTGCAACCCACGAACCTGTCCATCCTTAGTAAATGCAATTACTATACATATTGCAATTGCATATTTCATTGTAACAAAACTAAATCTATAGAGAAATCTAAAAATCTGACACATATAAAGTAAAAATGAAAGACATTTTCCTTTTAATTATCTTTCCCCTAAATATACAATATGTGTACACATGAAGACACCTGTCAGGTTTCAAAAGCTATGAATGCACTTCAGTATTTTATATGTGAAGATCTTGTTGGTCCATCACTTACTACTACCATTACCAACATGGTTGTAACTTACAAGAACTAATTACTACATTTATTACAACTGCAAATTGAAATAATTAGTATTTTCTTTTTTTCTTTTACTAATGTTTCAGATCTCTCAAAACATAGATTCTTGCCAAAATGAGATCATCGTGGGCATTAAGAATAATAACAATGAGTCTGTCTATACATTCGATTCTTGGACAAGATCTCCGAGACGAGGATGAAGAGGAAGATATCCAAGCTGGTATGCAAGTGACACGATCCTATCTGTTAATATGTTGTATCCAGTTCCACATTGACTTATGCTATATACAGTAGTAGTACATTCTGTGTGGCATGATTCTTTTGATATGTATGCTACATATAAATCATAGCCAATGCTCATTCATTTGGATAACATACTGTACTGATTGAGAATTGAGATGTTATTTACTGCGCTTGTTTGCTGTGAAGTATTATTATGCTGCCCAGATAACAGTATTATTTATCTTTCTTATGTCTTTGACAATTGATGCTATAATATCATGAGTGTTAGTTTGAATTTTTTTTTTTTTTTTTTTTTGCTACACACATTTCATGAATGTCTAGGGGTTTTTTTTGAGTCAAAGATTAGCAATGGCACTGGTACAGAAAAATCAGGAACGTACTAAAAAAATACAATTTAGTCAAATGCTGGAAAACGAATGTAAGATTTCCACGATTTACTGTGGAATGTGTGATTAAGAAAATGAATGCAATTTGTAGGGTTTTAGCTTTCTGGATACATATTCTTTTTGTGTCGGGGCACATTTTGTTTGCACTTCTTTGTGCTTATGGTTCTTACAGCCAAACAAGTTGAAGGCCAGATCATGCACATACTGTAGGGCAAAATTCATCAAGTTTTTTCTGTTGGGATAACGAGGCTGTTCATGAAACTCTTACTTGTCAGAAAACTGTAACGATACCTGTACATGTTAAACAGACAAACATAGACAAATACAATCTGGGAGCCTTACACACAGTGTATTGTTATCCATACTGTATTCAGTAAGCTCATTCTCTCCAAGGAATCCCACTGGAGGTCTTATGTTTGACCTACATTTTGCAGTGCACTAATTCATTGGGCATTTCATTTAAAAATAAACTCTGCCAGTGTGTTAGTTGCCTACTGCAATTTGTCAAAAAAATTTGTAAGCACTAACGACATATTTGGTGAGGATATCCAGATATTTAGGTACAATACATTACATTCGATTTACATAAGCACCATTTACATTTCAAGTTGAATTTACCTGTCTCTGAGATGTCTAAGCAATAAACAATACAATTCCAACTATCTTGTTCCAATTTGGAGTTTGAAGTATTAGAAATGAGATATTATAAGGTATTGGGAATTTGTTTTTACAATGTTTTTTCTATTGTCACAACATGTTATGCTGATACAAATATGCACTGTTCACTTTTTATTTGCTGCTATATATACTTATGGTATATATCAGTTGTTTTCAACCTTTTTTTTGGTTAGGGAACCTCAGAATTCGATTTTGAAATTCTGGGGAACCCCAACCCTTGTCCCCCTGTTGCCCCGTCTCTCCCCCCCTCCCATAAGCCCGTCTCACCTGTCACCCCGTCTCTCCCACCCTTCCGTCACCCATCTCTCCCCCCCCTCCTGTCACCTGTCCTCACTCTGCTCCTTACGCTCCTTCTCCCCCTCACTCTCCCCCATGCGCACGTGCACACACTCTCCCACTTACAGACACACACACACATTGCACTCTCCCACTTACACACACTCACTTACATGCACACGCACACACTTACACACGCACACACACTCACACTCTGACCCCTTGTCCGGACCCGTTCAGGAGTGAAGCACTTGGAATGTGTTCCCCCTCCTGTCCTCCCTCTCCCTCCCTGCGAGAGCGCACGCTGACCGGAGCAGGCAGAGAGAAGAATAGCAGTGAGCTGCTGGCTGCTGCTGCTTAGCTCAGATGCCGGCGGGTCACTGCTGCTTGGGGTGCCGCAGTGCCACTGGTCCTGGAACAGCTGGGAGAGATGTCCCGGCTCTCCCCTCTGGCCGCAGCGGAACCCCTGAGGGGTGCTTGTGGAACCTCCGGGTTCCGAGGGACCCCGGTTGAAAACCTCTGGTTTATATGCTGGTGTTTTACACTTAATTGGCATCCCGTTTTGTGGGAGGTTTTTGGTACCAAAATACACTGTTTAAATGTGCTTTTTGTGTTACTATGCACCTGATGAAAGGTGAATGGGACCTGAAACTTGTCTTTCCACTATTCTTGGATGTCACATTAAAGCAGAATTTCATTATGAACTTATGAGTAGAGCTCTACTTTGTATCTCTGTCTTTGAGGAGACCTACACTTTGGGAAAATAAACAGTACACCCCCTGATGAAGCTCCCTTGCAGGGGGGAAACGTATGCCAGGCATGTAGCATTGTGCTTTACACTGCAGACACTCCAATGGTTCTGCAATAGGGTTTCCTGAGCTGTAGGGCCTAGTAAGCGGTTTATTTGAGTGAGCAAGTGTCTAGTATAGCCTCTACCTTTTCCTAGACTGTTACGTATGCCTATAACATATATTGTATTGTATTGTATGTCTTTATTTATATAGCGCCATTAATGTACATAGCGCTTCACAGCAGTAATACACGTGGTAATCAAATAAATAACAGATAATATAAATAACAGATCATGGGAATAAGTGCTTTAGACATTAAGGAAGAGGAGTCCCTGCCCCAAGGAGCTTCCAGTCTAATTGGTAGGTAGGGAGAACGTACGGAGACAGTAGGAGGGAGTTCTGGTAAGTGCGTCTGCAAGGGGCCAAGCTTTATGTATCATGTGTTCAGAATATCCACAGTGCTATTCATATGCTTCTTTAAGCAAGTGTGTCTTAAGTTGGGTCTTAAAGGTGGATAGAGAGGGTTGAGATGTAAGGAGGGGCAGAAGAGTGTAAAGCTTTAAAAGTGAGGAGAAGAATGGAGCGTGAGATGCGGGATTTGATGGGAAGCCAGGAGAGGGATTTCATGAGGGGAGATGCTGAGACAGATCTTGGAAAGAGTAGAGTGATTCTGGCAGCAGCGTTTAGGATAGATTGTAGGGGAGACAGGTGAGAGGCAGGAAGGCCGGACAGCAGGAGGTTACAGTTATCAAGACGGGAGAGAATGAGGGCCTGAGTCAGAGTTTTAGCAGTCGAGCAACAGAGGAAAGGGCGTATCTTTGTTATATTGCGGAGGAAAAAGCAACAGGTTTTAGAAATGTTTTGAATGTGAGGGGCGAATGTGAGAGAGGAGTCGAGTGTGACCCCTAGGCAGTTATCCTTAACTGTGCATGCAATGTCTTGTATATAATGTATAACCTTGCTCACTTAATGTAACTATGTATTTGTCATCATAACTCTATGACCAGGACATACTTGAAAACGAGAGGTCTCTCAATGTATTACTTCCTGGTAAAACATTTGATAAATAAATAAATCATGATACACTAAATTTGGGACTGCAGAGGCTTCCCGTGGCTTTGCTTGCATGCAGCCATCTGAGCTGTTTCACTCATTACACAGATCCTACTGAGACTTCCACTGCTGCTACATTGTATGCAGTGTGATACTATTGGTATCTTTTGTGTCTCAGCTATTGGATCTACTATTAGAAGTGGTTGTGAGACTCTGTTATAATATAAATATAGAGTGTTACTAGTGGCATTCTTTGTCTCTCTCTCTGTGAAGAGCAATTATTCAATATATTAATGCCCTAATTTCTACATTTATAATTAATTATATATACTCTCAGTTCAGTAGTTAAATCAATTGATCATCCACCCTCCCCGCCACCCCCTCCCCTTCCTTTTTTGGTGTAAACATAAACTGGAGTCTTTGCTTAAGTCTAACGAACTGCATTGGGGCAGCAGGAAATTTGCACCAAATTGACATTACTTTGTTGATAGAAATAACATTCTGTAATTCTTCCTTAAATGTAATTGGTAGACTGTGCTAGTACTGCACAAATAATGTCTCTTTACTGTACACATATAACTATGTATATATATATATATTATCACACACAAGGCAGCAGTTTTTGAAACACAGGTAAAGTTAGAGTCAAACATGAATTTCCATCCATAATTCCTTGAAAGGTTTTTTTTTAACTTTGGATTGTTATAAAGGAATAATACTGGATCGAAAACATAAGCATTTCATTTATTGTGCCAATGTTTTATTTACAGGGCATATCAATTCCAATAATGGATTTTCCAAGGTTAGGAGCTAAGACAAAGGATGGGTCTGACTTCCTATAGCTCCCGCTTTTTAGCTGAACAGTATGTTCAATAAAAGTTGGCACAGCCATTAAAAAAAAAATTGTACCAAATTTTTTTTTTGTTTTTTTTAAATTCTACCTTTAATGCAACAATGATTTTTTTATAGTGTATTTTTAAACTCTTATCTGAATTAGAGACAGAGCAACGTTTTCCTTGTCTCTTCCCTGCCGCGTGGCCTCTATGAGATATTCAAGTATCCCTTGCTAACATTATTGCCTGCAAGCCATTGAAAAAATGTGAACAACGTTATAATACTGAACATTATAATACCATTTTTGCTTGACACCTTTTGGTAGCCTTTTCAATTTAACAACATTTTTCTGACCCATTCAATTAGACTGAAAAAATGTCTCCTCATTACATTGAATAGGGAACTTACCATAGCTACTACTATTGCCCCATTGAAACTTCTTTAAATGCCAGTTCATGCAGGTAAAAAAGTAGCACAAATGGGCGCATTCATTAAACTGTGATGGTGCCGATTGGGGCAGTATCATATGGAAACGCCAACTGAAGTCAATTTCTGTTAAGAAAAGCACATTCGGTTCATTGCTTTTTTGGGGAAAATCCTTTCATTTGTCTACTCAAGCCTGGCTTCAATATGTCTGCATATTAATTGAAAGGATTTGTTGCATTCCCATACTGTACTTCAGGGGTGCGCAAACTTTTGGTGCTGTGCCCCCCTGCCTGCTCTCCCCCACTGTTCGCCCCCCCCGTTACCTTTGTTCGACCGGGGCATGTGTTGTCATGTGACCCCGTGGCGTCATTTGATGCCGCATTACCTAGGCAAAGGGCATCAAATGACGCCGCAGGGTCATTTGATGCTGCGTTGCCATGGCGACGCATCGTCTGAAGCCAAGGTTAGTGAGTTACAGAGACCTTGTGCGCTCCCCGGCATTTAATTTAAATGCTTTGGGGAAGAGCACTGGGCCTCTGTAACGACCGCACCCCCCAAAAAAATCTCACGCCTCTCAGTTTGCACATTCCTGCTGTACATGACCTGGATTCAGATAGTGAACAGGGTGGGACATATTTTACTGGATCCTACTAATACCTGTAAATCGTCATAGGTACTGGTGCACAAATGTTTATTTTCCACTTTTAATATACCATGATCTCTCAGAATGTTATTTGTAACAACACATGACAAATGTATATGTTACTCCAATAAAAAAAATCACTGTCTATAAAATATACTTTACTGTTTCTCAAGGACCAATATAACTACCAGAGCCTCGCTGTTCATCAAGTAAATATCATGGTTCCTCAGTCATATTTTTCAGTCATATTCTCATATCATTATTTATCGATACCATAACACGGTGAGGTAATTTTCATAGGAGGTCAAGCCTAATGTATTCCACTTGTTTTGACAGGTTGCAGGACTGCTGTGAATGATTTAGTTTTCCTTGTTGATGGATCATGGAGTGTAGGATTTACAGACTTCGACACGGCTAAAAACTGGCTGATAAATGTGACAAGCAGTTTTGACATTGGGCCTTCATATACACAGGTGGCTGTGATACAGTACAGTGATTCTCCCCGGCTAGAGTTTCCTCTTGGACAACACAGTTCAAACCAGCAACTCATCACAGCACTGAAGAGTATGAAATACTTGGGTGGAAATACACAGACTGGTCACGCGATAAAATTTGCCACAGAAACTGTCTTTCCCTCATCACAGAGGACTAATGTGGCCAAAAATAGAATTGCTGTTGTGGTCACAGATGGCAAATCCCAGGACGATGTTGTTCAGTTTTCTGCGCAAGCCAGATCTCAGAAGATCATTATGTTTGCTGTTGGAGTTGGTTCTGAAATAACCAAGTCAGAGCTAGTGGCGATTGCTAACACTCCTTCTTCAGATTATATGCTTTATGCAGAAGACTACACCACCATAGAAAGGATTAAGGAGACGATGCAGCAGAAGCTATGTGAAGGTAAGCTCATACCGTCTTCTACTGTAAGTATACCCAAGCAATCAGGGCAGATCCAGAAATGAATGAAGTCATTGCCTTTTTTGGGCCAAATGTCAGGGTTTTCTAGCGGCAATCCAAGCATGGATTTTTTTGGGCCATTTTTTTATTACAATAGGATTGACTCAGGGGGTCTTCTGAGCTTAATCCCATTCATTTCAGCTCCTGGAACCCGCTGCTTCTGGAGACACAGACTTTCCGTATGGGGTGCCGGTCGCTGCTCCGCTCAGCTACCATTGTTCATGTAATGGCAGAGTTTCAAAGCTCCCAGGCCCAGTGGGCCAATAGGAAGCTGTGATGTCATCAGGTTCGGCTGCCTATTGGCCCGTGTGACGCGGTAGCTTTAAACTTTGCCAAGATACCGGAACCTCGTTTAGAAGTCTGTATCTCGGGAAGCAGGGGGTTCCCGAAGCTGAAATAATGCTTAATAAATAAAAAATGGCTTGGATTGCTCCTTTCATAGAAATCAGTCTAATTAACCCATCTATTATTGTTGCAAACTGCTCTGGGTTTATTACTGTAGGTGCTGAAGAACCTCTCTCTGTAAATGTACATTTTAAGAATACCAATTCCCATTTTTAGTGACATTAATGGTGGACAGTATGTTATAAAACACTACATGTGGAACAGTAACATTTCTTAAAAGAGGCAATGTATTCAAGTTAATGAATAATTAAGGAAACCAAACAAAATGAGAATAGGAAATGTACTCTGGAAGAGATAAGGTCCCGTAGTTACTAAACAGTGCTAAACCATGCCACACCTTCCCGTGCCAGAAGTCGCCATACGGACCATTCATGTGTCTTCCAGCACTGAAAGGTGTTTTATAGAATAGCACCACTCAGTAAATATGAGCCAAGATGTGTGCTGGGACCCACTGTATGTGGGTACTCCCATATTCTGAATTATTTGTACCCACACTTCTCAAATATTCTAATAGTTTTCTTTTCCTTTTTCTCAATTAGGCTTATTTCAGGCTTCTCCTATTGAAAGTGCACACATTTGTAAAATTAAGATAATTGTTTAAAGAGGCAATCCCAGGGGGCGGATATTTTTTTTGATTTTTTTCCTTTTTTTAAATATATATAGAGAGTTGAAGCAGGGGCTCCAGAGCTGAACCCCATTAATTTCGGCTCCAGGGACCCCCTGCTTCCGGAGATACTTAACTGTGAATTAGGTGCCGGCAGCCGCTCTACTGAGCGACCAGGGTTTACAATATTTCCGCTGTTCAGAGCTCTGAGGCCCTGCGGGCCAATAGGAAGCTGTGACGTCAGCGTTGTGGCTTCCTATTGGCCCATGTTATGCAGGAGCTTCAAACCTGAAATCCCTGCTGGCTGAGCCAGAGCAGCTACTGGTACCTACATCAGAGGTACGTATCTCCTGATGTAAGGGGGTCCTCTGAGCTGAAATGAAAGGGGTTCAGCTTTGGAAATCCCTGCTTCTATTCTATATATTTTTTTTTAAAAATTGGAGAAAAAAAATTGCTGTCTAGGATTGTTCCTTTAATGTAAGACTGTCAGCAGTAAATAACTCAGGAGGTCTTTTTTTTGGGTTGCAATTTACAATTTTGTCTTGTGGTAAATATTGGCACAGTAATTTGTAAGTTTGATTATGATTTTAAAGTGTATTATAAAAATGAAAGCAGAAACAGTGAATAATATCCCATACTCTTTCTATTTCAATATTGTTTTTCATACTGTATTTATCTTTCACTTTTGAACAATTGAGTTGTTTTTAATTAAACTATATGGTTCCAGAAGAGCCAGCAATTAATTGACAGTCCTTATAGGCATATTGGCCCATATTTACTAAGCAGTTTTATAGTGAGAAAACAATGAGATGCAATAATTGATATATTTCATTACCGTGTGTGACTGTTGGGTAGCTCCATTTTACGTTGTGCTAGTGGTCCATAATATCCACTACCACAGAAGAGCATGTTCAATCCGGGTCCACATCCTAGTTTGAAGCAGTAATTCCCATATGCTCATATTTGGAAAGTTTGCTTCCAGTGTTAAATATTTTTGTTTTCTTCATAAATCATGAGTACCACCTCATCTGCAAACACAATGTGCCTGGCACATGTAGCTTAACATTGCCATCATACCCATCACTGTGAGCTAATGGGAACATACACTGATATTAATACTATTTAAGAATAGTTTTTGTGGAATATCACTGCAGTGTTTGCAGCAATTGTCCATTTATTTGTGCAAGTCAAAAAGCCCTGCTCACAAAGTCTTCAGGGCAACTATTTTGGGACCTTCTGCACAAATTACCACTAACTTTGATAGCTCTACACGTACCTATTGTAGTGTTTTCTGATATCATATACAAAAAATGATCTGTCGAATGAAGGCTTTAGACTCCTTCTGCTCCTCCTTACATCTCAGCCCTAATTTCTCGCTATGCACCATCCCGACTCTTTTGTTCCGCTCAAGGATGTCTTCGACTACCCACTTTGTATCTAAAGCCCTCTCCCGCCTTAAACCTTTCTCATTAACTGCCCCACACCTCTGGAATGCCCTTCCCCTCAATACCCGACTAGCACCCTCTCTATCCACATTTAAGACCCACCTCCTTAACGAAGTATATGAGTAGCTCTGTGGCTGATACCATACACCTCATACATTGACCGTAGCCCCTTGCAGACACACTTACCAGAACGCCCTCCTACTGTCTCTGTACGTTCTTCCTACCTACCAATTAGATTGTAAGCTCTTCGTGACAGGGACTCCTCTTCCTAATTGTTACTTTTATGTCTGAAGCGCTTCTTCCCATTATGTGTTATTTGTATTATTATGTAACTTGTATTACTGCTGTGAAGCGCTATGTACATTAATGGCGCTATATAAAGATATACATACATACATATTGAAATGTTTCCTTATGTGAAGAAGACATTTTTATCACAGGTTGTAATTCTATGCACACTATCGGCTATATAACTTAACAGTGGATTTAATTATTCTTTTTAGTTTGAGCAGTAAAATTGCTGGGGCTGTCGTTTAATTGGGTTAACAACAACGTATACCACAAAACATCTTCATCTTAATTTTGAGAAGTGTAGTTTGGTTGAGTACATAGTCTCCAACTACAGACAACCTTCTCGTAGTCACATATTTCTACACTAAATAACTATGTCAAGTGACAAAAAGTAGCAACACCATCAAAAATGCGATAAAAGGCATGAGCAATGACTGCTTTCTATCAGCCTGACTTTACTGTTGAGATTTTGCAGAGGTGAACACTGTGTTCAATGTTGAGTTTCAAAGTGTGTTATACTGAGGAACATCCTAGCCAATTGTACCACGAATCCTCCCCCAAAAATACATGAGCACCAGCCTCTTAAGAAAACATGTCTTTTTATGTGAAAAGGAACAAGCTGAATAAACACACTGTATAATTGTGAATGGGTTTTTCTGCCTTTCATCTGAAAAAGTAATGAATGTTTTGTGGTACAGGGAAATGGTACTAAATAGGCCAATTGCAGTATATTCTATATCATATTTATGAAATAATTAATGATAAAATATAGATGTGGAAAAGCGCTGCCATGCGCTCCGGAGTGCGCTATTGTAGCTTGGCTTAGTATGTCTGGATCAGTTGGACGGCCAGTATGAGGTCCATCAGGGGAAATCACTGTCCTGGAGCATATTGCACTGCGGCTAAGCTACGACCAGGGACATCAGTGAGATCCCGGTGGTAATGGGCGGCTCCGTTTGAGGGACTGGGTATGAGGCAATGGAGGTATAGAAAATCTTGAGCACTCACAACTGACCCAAAGTCCCGCCGTAGATAGGGATCCATGCCTCACATCCACGATTCCAAAGGAACTTCCTCCCCTCCCCCCCTTCCAGGTGCTGCCGAAAGTAGAAAATGACAAGTAGTAGTGTAGAAAGTTTCAGGCACTCACACGATATCCACGATTTCAATAAAAAAAGAGAAGGGGTACCCAGGTAGTCAGGAACTAAAAAAAGGCTTTATTAGAACATAAGTAAATGGTGTTCAATAGGGAACAGAGTCCTCCCATGCGTTTCACGCACAACACTTGCGTGAAATGCGTGGGAGGACTGTTCTATTGAACACCATTTACTTATGCTCTAATAAAGCTTTTTTTTAGTTCCTGACTACCTGGGTACCCCATCTCTTTATTTATTATTGAAATCATGGATATCGTGTGAGTGCACTAAAACATTCTACACTACTACTTGATAAAATATAGAAACTGAAGTTCAGGTGCGGTTTACATGCATTACATACATATTGAGGAGCGATTGCCAGCTAAACACATCTCTTCTGCCATTTATTGGAATTTAGCAATATACCATTCCTCAAAATCTAGTTGTCAGCAAAAAGTAATTTTGATCATTTATTTGGCTTTCGTTTTGTAAAATAGCTATATCTTTCTTTTAATTAAATACACCAGTTTAAAATCAAGAAAGGTGGTACCCTAAGGCAGGGGTGCGGGGCGTGAGATTTTTTTTGGGAGGGGGGTGGCGGTTGTGCGGCCTCTGCAACTTCCCTTACTGTGATTCAGTCGGCTTGGCGATGCGTCGCCATGGCAATGTGACGTCACTTGACCCCGCGGCGTCATTTGACGCTTCAGAGCAGGTAAGGGGGGCATGAGCAGGGGGGAAGAGCCGGCAGGGGGCGCAAGGCAAGAAGTTTGCACACCTTTGCCCTAAGGCATGTGGTTGATATTTTATACTAGGAAAACGCTATAGTTTTTACCTAATAGTACAAAGATTCATAACATGGAATGAAACACGGACAAAAATAATATTTCAAACAACATACATTTTTGAACTAGTGCTTTCTACTCACCCCTTTCATCAATTTCTAATGACATTTTTACGATTAAGAAAAAAAAACAATTTTCAACTTTGCCTCAATATATAAAGCACTTCATAACTTTGTTTCCATATTACTAGTGTAGCACCCTTGCTAAATTATACCCCAGTCTCTCATGTCAGCTGGCAAGCTGCTGGCAGTGCCAGGGTTAACAGCTAGCACAAGGCTGTACATGTGAGCCAGTCTCCTCATTATGTTATATTGTTGCACTTCCAGGTATACTGTATGTTCTGTCTGGTGATGTTTTGGACAATGCTGAAGAGGTCACATGTCTGTGATTGACATGTGGTGTTCTAGCTCTGCCAGTATCTGGGGAGAAGTGATTGCTCAAATCTCCTGATATAGAAGGTGGGGATCCGCCATTTCATAGTGAGTCTAGTCTGACTAACCAAGGGGAGAGGAACCCCAAAAGGAGTTCCCTATCTTCAAGAGATCCCATCCATCTAGAGGGACTTCAGGGAATGCACCCAAAGCAGCCATTTCATTGAACTCCAAGCAGGGAGGTATCTACTCAGCGTTATTAGGCCCTGTGCCACAAGGAATAAGAGGGTAGTCTGCACCACATGGGATTAAAAGAGGAAAGCTCCTCTGTAACCAGACATCCCGGTGATGATGCCCAGGTTCTAGATTCCGGTGGGGCCTATACCGCAGCACTCCTCATTGTGTGAAGCAGAAAGGTGAAAGCCTTTCCCCAAACAGGGTAAATCATTCTGTTCCTTTGTTAACTTGTAAAGTTCCTTATTTTGTTTGTTGGAAGCGGGCAAGCCGCCCAACCCTAGTCAGGGTGAACCTGTGTTTAGTTATTGCTCAGATGAGCAGGGTTTTGTTTTGCATTTGTATTCAGTGTTGCAGTCTCAGTGCCTGGGACTGAATAAACCAGGCAGAAGCCTGCTTAAAGGAACAGTACATTACGCCTCATTGTTTTTTCCTACCCTAAAACATCGTGTTCTAGCAGTCCCGGACAGACGGCGGAGTCCCCTGAGTAAGCCGTTTGTCACACCACCTAACGTCTATTTTTGCAGGAGAAACAGATATCGGAGATAATGCATAGAAAACCCTGGTATAATAATAATAATAGTAATAATGTTTTTTCTGTATAGCACTGCTTGTTTTACGTAGCACTTTACAGAGACATTTTGCAGGCACAGGTTCCTGCCCGTAGAGCTTACAATCTATGTTTCTGGTGCCTGAGGCACAGGGAGATAAAGTGACTTGCCCAAGGTCACAAGGTCACAAGGAGCCGACACTGGGAATTGGACCAGGTTCCCCTACGTCAAACTCAGTGCCAGTCAGTATCTTTACTCACTGAGCCACACCTAGTACTATTTGGTATTTTTGATTCGTGTAATCGCAACGGTTACAAATAACTCTTGGTTATTCTTGTAAATTCAGGCCCAGGATTTCATATTTAATAACTTTTCCCAAACCTTTGCTATCATCTTGGCCACACCCCCTAATACTTTGCAGAATCCCCCAAAGGAATGCCTTTCAAGGTACATTTAAAAGGGTCCGGTTTATTTTAGTGTAAGGGAATCCATATTTCAGTTCCCCAATTTACAAAAACAGATTTCCTTATCTCTACATACTATCAGTCCTATAAAACTCATAAAAATAGGCCTGGTTTGACTGGCCATAAAAGCAATTCTTATATTTTTAAGACAATTTGTAACCAACATTAACCTCTCGTGTGCCTGATTGAATAAAATACATAATATCATGGTATTATCATGACAGAGGGGTTGCAAAAACAGTAAGAATTGTGCTTGTTTAAACCTTTTTTATGAAGCCTAACAAGTCCAAGACCCATGTCTTAGTTCCTTATCCTCGAGGACAGTGCGTTAACAAATGTGGCAAAATGTACTGCATGTACAGACTACTTGTGTGAAATACCTGTCAGTCAATGCACGGCCTTTAGAAGTCGTGTCCCACAATACCTTGCATCTGTCAAGAGCTCCTGCACTGGTTTGTTGTTGTTTTTTTAGGCCTCTAGCACTGACATACATACTGTACACTGATAGATGCAGAGAAAACTGATTCATCCTGCAAACCACTCACTCATATACACAGACTCCTTTAATAGAATCTGCTAATATCCAAAGTCTACTCCAGATTTAGCAAGTAAATCTGGGAAATTTAGGCCCAGATTCACATTACATAATATGGTGTTATCCTAAGTTAACACCTCATTAAGTGCTAATGTGTTTCTTCAAAAAACACTAACGCAGTGTCAAGTCTTGTTTTCAGCCAGAAAGGGCATTGCGTTAACTAATAATGGCCGTTATAGCTAATAATATGCAAGAAAGGTGTTGCCCCTAACAGCGCTATCTACTGAGGTCAGTGATAGTTCATGCAGGGTTTTAATGAGACATTAGTTAAGTCAAACCTTGGAGTTGATCATGATATTGTAAAACGGAGAGGTATACGAAAACAAAACAAAAGTTTATGCTCAGCAACTAGCACAGAAACACACAGGGTAATAAAGGAGGTAGGAACCAATCAGGGGCAGCAGGAGAGTGACGTCACACAGAGGATACCAGCCGATTGGAGGAAGCAAGATTGGCTGCAGGTGAGAGGTAGCTGATACCTTTCTTGAGATTACTTGCCACGCGGCGTGCGTGCGCAGGTGGGGTGCGATGTAAGGCGGGCGCGTCACCAGCGGGACCAAGCGCCGTGGTGCCATGACGGGAAGGAGTGCGGTGTTCGGGTGGCGCGCACGCGCATGACCAAGGTCTGTGTGCGCCGCAGGTATTGTTGTGTGACGCGTCCGAGAGGCGGGACCCAGTTGCGATCCCAACAATAGCACACCTGCTAAAGTGAGAGGTGGTACTGTTTTATAACAGTATATGTTTATTTTACAGTCATAAAACCCAGACCTGGTTTGTGTTCTAAGCCAGACTTGTCAAAGACCATAAGAGAAAATGACTCTGAATTATTTATTTTGATTAAATAAATAAAGATTTCCCAATTTTAGAAAATAAGTAGTGAAGAAAAACAGTCATACACTGAAAAAATGTTCAGGGAAATGGAAAATAAGGGAAACTTGTACACTAGTACTGTAAATATTGTAGTGATGAACTTCTGAGAACTCCCCACAGTGTCTACACCTCAAAATAAATGTATTGTTAATGTAACATAACATCTTTGGAATGAGAGGGAGGTTTTCAATTTAAAGTGAAGGAAAGCTGACCTATTTCTTACAGTAGATAAGTGTGAATCCGATTCTTTTAAAGATCTGGATGACATTACTCTATTTTGCGGTTTTATGGGAGTTATTCATTATAGTGCGATAGTGTCGATTGGAAACATTGTTGATTGACATTCAAGACACATTGGAATTGGTGCACTTTAATAAATAATCCCCAATGTTTATAATTGGGCAGTCTTTCAAGACATAATGTTTGATTTGATTTGGAAATGACAACAATACTGTGAAAATGATCAGCCGCAAAAGTAATCACTTCTCTGACATCTGTCCTCAATATCTAGAGGCGGACTAAACTAATCTGCATTTCCCACAGAGTCTGTGTGCCCGACTCGGATACCTGTAGCATCGCGTGATGAGAAGGGGTTCGAGCTGCTGGTGGGGATGAAAATTAATAAAAAAGGCCAGAGAATAACAGGATCCCTGGCTTCAGAAAAAGCCTACCTGCTAACACCTGAAATGAACGTAACTGAAAATACAAGGTACAGTAGGTTTTGCTATTATTATTATTATTACTGTATTATTATTATTATTATCGTTATTTATTATTATAATTTATTTATAATGCGCCAACATATTCTGTAGTGCAGTACAAAGGACTTTGAGGCAGAAAAAGAATAAAATATCAAACATTAACATATATTGTTACATTAGGAAAGAGGAGCTTCCAGTCTGTAAGGAAGGGTAAGTGGATACATAGTGTACAGGGTTATTTACAATTAAATTAGTAGTGCTAGATATAGGGGTAGATCCTCAAAGGTCCGTTAAATCTGGGCCACTTATGTGACGTTACTTAAATAGGTAACATCCATTAGTTTTCCTTTTCCTGCAGCGGGTATCAGCAAAGCTCAATACATGCAAAAACAGTAAGCTCATTAGCACAGGCTTAACCCCATGCAAAGTTAGCACTGCCTTGCATTCAAATAACATGGCATTATGCCTGTCTTACCCAAAGGTGGTGTTACTACCATGCAGACCCTGAATAGGTGTTTCATTAAAGTAAATAAAGAGAAGACGGGAGAGAAAAAGAACCCTGTAAATAATATGATCATTTAATCACACCTAATTGTGGTCTTGCACTTATGGCTTGTCCAGGCTGAGAGCGAGCGCGCATTCGCGCTCAGCGCAATTAAACACATTGAGTCAATGGGTTTGACCAGCCGTGCACGACGCTCAGCTACTTGGCGAGACAAATCAATTTTATTTGGCCGCTCGCTGGCGCGTCACTTGAGCAGTTCGCCCAATGAGGGCGAACAAGCTCTGTGATGTCATAGCCATGCCCCCCGAGCACCAGCGAGTGCCCTCCCACCATGGACGAGGCCTTAACCAGACTCTGTAAAATACTTATTTCAGCGTCTGGATATGAATAACGGCATATTTAGCTATGACCTAAGTAACACAGCATGAAATTGCTATTAAGTACAATATATTGGAAAATTGAGCAATAGTGCCACCTAGCTATTGATTCATTATCTGATATATATATACATTACATTAAGGAGTAAATACCATACATACCGTACGTAAACTCCAGCATATGATTGCTATAGGTGTGGAATCGGGCCCCTTATGACCCAGCTAGGTGGTTAATTAGCTCATCTAGAGAGAATAGAGATAATTACAATGAGCAACGCAAATGATGTGTCTTGATATGACTCAATGGAGATAGTAGGGGAGCCCCTGCTGCAGCCCAGTGGAATGATAATGTGAACGGTGCTTTGGGTGTATACAGTAGTAGATATGGAAGAGAGAGAACCCAATGTAGCACTCAGGTTCACACTCTGGAGATGACTGAATGAATTAAAAACATAATCTTTATTAATAACAACATATATAAAATAATTGATGATTGAACGACGTACTGAAGGTAGGTTGATCCTAAATAAAGATAGCCATATTGGCGCCGGATCAAACTTGATAATGTGTGCCAGATAATTTTAATAAACCACTGGTAATATGTCAACACAGTGTTCCTGATGCGGACCTGTGTGGTGGGTGAATACTCCAGGTGTGTCCGGGTAAGTACTGAGACTACAGATCACAAGGATAAAATCTATATCCTAGTACTTAATGGTAGGTGTGACCAGTAGCAACTGATAGACATAAAACAAATACACTATGCATATCAGTAGTGGTAATGTGCAATCAGATAAAATATAATTTGAAAGCGCTGCCATGCGCTCGCGTAGTGCGCTATTGTGCTGTGCTTAGTTATGTCTTGGATCGTGGACTGGCCAGTACTGAGGTCCCTCCCAGGGGGAACATCCTGTCCTGGACATATTGCACTCGCGGCTCAAGCAACGACCAGGTACACTCAGTGAATCCCGTTAGGTAATGGGCCCTTGCTTCCTTTGGAGTGACTGGGTATGAGGCATGGAGGTATAGAAAATCTGAGGCACTCACATACTGGACCCCAAGTCCCGCCGTCGATAGGGATCCATGCCTCCATCATCCACGTATCCAAAGGAACTCTTCCTCCCCTCCCCCACCTGCCAGGTGCATGCCGAAAGTAAAAATACAATAGTATAGTGTAGAAAGTTTCAGGCACGTCACACGATCTCCACATTCAATAAAAAACAAGATAAGGGTCACCCAGGTAGTCCAGGTACTAAAAAAGGCTTTCATTAGAACATATATGGTGTTCAATACGGGACAGAGTCCCCTCCCATGGCGTTTTCACGCACACACTGTGCCGTGAAGCGCTGGGAGGACTTCTATTGAACCCTTACTTATGCTCTATAAAGCTTTTTGTTTAGTTCCTGACTACCTGGGTAACCCCATCCTTATTTATATTGAAATCATGAATCGTGTAGTGCCTAAACATTCTACCTACTAACTGATAAAATCTAGAAACCGTGAATTGCTTTCGTGCTTTACATGCATTACATCATATTGCGTGAGCGATTGCCAGCTAAACACCATCTCTATCTGCCATTTATTGGAATTTAGTCAATATAACCATTCCTCAAAATCGTTTTCAGCAAAAAAATTTTTGTATCATTTATTTTGGCTTCTTGTTTTGGTAAAATGTCTATAATCTTTCTCTTTAATTAAATACACCAGTTAAAATCAAGAAGGTGGTACCCTAAGGCAGGGGTGCGGTGCTTGAGATTTTTTTTTTGGGGAGGGGGGTGGCGGTCTGTCGTCCTCTCAAACTTCACTTACAGTGATTTCAGGTCGTCTTTGGCGATGCGCGCTCCAATGGCAATTTGACGTCACTTGGACCCCGTCGGCGTCATTTTGACGCTTCATAGCATATGGGGGCATGTAGCAGGGGGTGAAGAGCCCGGGGGCCAAGGTCAAGAGTTTGCACACCTTTGCCCTAAGGCATGTGGTTTGATATTTTATACTAGGCAAAACGCGTATAGTTTTTTACCTATGTACAAGATTCATAACATGAATGAACCACGGACAAAATAATATTTCAAACACATAATTTTTGAACTAGTGCTTCTACTCACCCCCTTTCTCAATTTCTAATGACATTTTTACGATTGAAGAAAAAAAACAATTTCAACTTTGCCTCAATTATAAACAGCCTTCATAACTTTGTTTCCATATTACTAGTGTAGCACCTTGCTAAATTATACCCCTCTCTCATGTCAGCTGGCAAAGCTGCTTGGCAGTGCCAGTGTTAACAGCTAGCACAAAGTCTGTTACATGTGAGCCAGGTCTCCTCATTATGTTATATTGTTTCACTTCCAGTATACTGTATGTCTCTGTCTGGTGAGTTTTGGACATGCTGAAGAGGTCACATGTCTTGTGATTGACGACGTGGGTTTCTAGCTCTGCCAGTATCTGGGAGAATGATTCGCTCAATCTCCTGATATAGAAGTGGGAATCCGCCATTTACATTGGTCTAGTCTGACTAACCAAGGGGATAGGAACCCCAAAGAGAGTTCCCTATCTCAAGAGACCCATCCATCAGAGGACTTCAGGAATGCACCCAAAGCAGCCTTTCATTAACTCCAAGCAGGGGGTATCTACTCCGTTATTAGTCCCTGTGCCACAATGAATAGAGGTATGTCTGCACCACATGGATTTTAAAAGAGGAAAGCTCCTCTGTAACCAGCATCCCCGGTGATGATGGGCCCAGGTTCTAGATTCCGTGGCCGTAATACCGCAGCACTCCTCATTGTGTGAAGCAGAATGGTAAAGCTTTCCCAACAGGGTAAATCATTCTGTTCTTTGTTAACCTTGTAAAGGTTCCTTATTTTGTTTGTGGACGGGCAAGCCGCCCAACCCTATCAGGGTGAACCTGTGTTTATTTATTGCTCATATGAGCAGGGTTTGTTTTGCATTTGTATTCATGTTGCAGTCTCAGATGCCTGGACGAATAAACCAGGCAAAGCCTGCTTAAAGGAACAGTAATTACGCCTCATTGTTTTTTGTTCCTCCCTAAACTCGTGTTCCCTAAGTTCTAAGTCCCGGACGAACGCGGAGTCCCCTGAGTACCGTTTGTCACACCACTAACGTCTATTTTGGCGGAAACCGATCATCGGAGATAATGCATGAAAACCCTGGTATAATATAATAATAGTAATAATGTTTTTTTCTGTATAGCACGCTTGTTTTACGTAGCACTTTACAGAGACATTTTGCAGGCACAGGTCCTGCCCTAGAGCTTACACTCTATGTTTTCTGGTGCCTGAGGCACAGGGAGATAAAGTGACTTGCCCAAGTCACAAGGTCACAAGAGCCGACACTGGGAATTGGACCAGGTTCCCCTACGTCAAACTCAGTGCCAGTCAGTATCTTTACTCACTGAGCCACACCTATACTATTTGGTATTTTTGATTCGTGTAATCCGCAACGTTACAAATACTCTTGGTTATTCTTGTAAATTCAGGCCCAGATTTCATATTTAATTAACTTTTTCCCAACCTTTGCTATCATCTTTGGCCACACCCCCAACTACTTTGCAGAATCCCCCAAAGGAATGCCTTTCAAGGTACATTTAAAAGGTCCGGTTTATTTAGTGTAAGGGAATCCATATTTCAGTTCCCCAATTTACAAAACAGATTTCCTTACTCTACATACTATCAGTCCTATAAACTCATAAAAATAGGCCTGGTTTGACTGGCCATAAAGCATTCTTATATTTTTAAGACATTTGTAACAACATAACCCTCGTGTGCCTGATTGAATAAAATACATAAACAGGTATTATCATGACCAGAGGGGTTGCAAAAACAGTAAGAATTGTGCTTTGTTTAAACTTTTTTATGAAGCCTAAAAGTCCAAGACCCATTCTTAGTCCTTATCCTCGAGGACAGTGCGTTAACAAATGTGCAAAATGTACTGCATGTACAGACTACTTGTGTAAATACCTGTCAGTCAATGCACGGCCTTTAGAAGTCGTGTCCCACAATACCTTGCATCTGTCACGAGCTCCTGCACTGGTTTGTTGTGTTTTTTTAGGCCTCTAGCACTGACATACATACTGTACCCTGATAGATGCAGAGAAAACTGATTCATCTATCCTCAACAAACCACTCACTCATAACACAGACTCCTTTAATAGAATCTGCTAATATCCAAAGTCTACTCCAATTTAGCAAGTAATCTGGAAATTTAGGCCCAGATTCACATTACAAATATGGTGTTATCCTAATGTTACACCTCATTAAGTGCTAATGTGTTTTCTTCAAAAAACACTAACGCAGTGTCAGTCTTGTTTTCAGCATCAGCCAAAGGGCATTGCGTTAACTAATAATGGCCGTTATAGCTATAATAGCAAGAAAGGTGTTGCCCCTAAAAGCGCTCTTCTACTGAGGTCAGTGATAGTTCATGCAGGTTTTAATGAGCATTGTTAAGTCAAACCTTGGGTTGATCATGATATTGTAAAACGGAGAGGTATACAAAACAACAAAAGGTTTAGCTCGCAACTAGCACAAACACACACGGGTAATAAGGAGGTAGGAACCATCAGGGGACAGGAGAGTGACGTCACACAGAGGATACCACCGATTGGAGGAAGCAAGATTGGCTGCAGGTGAGAGGTAGCTATACCTTTCTTGAGATTACTTGCCACGCGGCGTGCGTGCGCAGGTGGGGTGCGATGTAGGCGGGCGCGTCACCACGGGACCAAGCGCCGTGGTGCCATGACTGAAGAAGTGCGGTGTCGGGTGGCGCGCACGGCGCATGACCAAGTCTGTGTGCGCCGCAGGTATTGTTGGTGACGCGTCCGAAGCGGACCCAGTTCGATCCAACAATAGCACACCTGCTAAGTGAGAGGTGGGTACTGTTTATAACAGTATATGTTTATTTTACAGTCATAAACCCAGACCTGGTTTGTGTTCTAAGCCAGACTTGTCAAAGACCATAAGAGAAAATGACTCTGAATTATTTTTGATTAAATAAATAAAGATTTCCCATTTTAGAAATAAGTATGAAGAAAAACAGTCATACACTGAAAAAATGTTCAGGAAATGGAAAATAAGGGAAACTTGTACACTAGTACTGTAAATATTGTAGTGATGACTTCTGAGAACTCCCACATTGTCTACACCCTCAAAATAATGTTTGTTAATGTAACATACACATTTTGGAATGAGAGGATTTTTCAATTTAAAGTGAAGGAAGCTACCTATTTCTTACAGTAGATAAGTGTGAATCCGATTCTTTTAAAGATCTGGATGACATTACTCTATTTTGTGCGGTTTTAATGGATTTATTCATTATAGTGCGATAGTGTCGATTGGAACATTGTTGATTGACATTCAAGACACATTGGAATTGGTGCACTTTAATAAATAATCCCCAATGTTTATAATTGTGGCAGTCTTTCAAGACATAATGTTTGATTTGATTTGGAAATGACACACATAGTGAAAATGATCAGCCGCAAAAGTATCACTTCTCTGACAATCTGTCCTCAATATCTAGAGGCGGACTAAACTAATCTGCATTTCCCACAAGTCTGGTGTGCCCGACTCGGATACCTGTAGCATCGCGTGATGAGAAGGGGTTCGAGCTGCTGGTGGGGATGAAATAATAAAAAGGCAAGAGAATAACAGGATCCCTGGCTTCAGAAAAGCCTACTGCTAACCCTGAATGAACGTAACTGAAATACAAGGTACAGTGGTTTGCTATTATTATTATTATTACTGTATTATTATTATTATTATCGTTATTTTATTATTTAATTTATTTATAATGCGCCAACATATTCTGTATTGCAGTACAAAGGACTTTGAGCAGAAAGAATAAAATATCAAACATTACATATATGTTACATTAGAAAGAGAGCTTCCAGTCTGTAGGAAGGTAGTGGATACATAGTGTACAGTTTATTTACAATTAATTAGTAGTGCTAGATATAGGGGTAGATCCTCAAGGTCCGTAAATCTGGGCCACTTATGTGACGTTACTTAAATAGGTAACATCCAGTTTTTCCTTTCCTGCAGCGGGTATCACAAGCTCAATAATGCAAAAACAGTAACCTCATAGCACAGGCTAACCCCCATGCAAAGTTAGCACTGCCTTGCATTCAATAACATGCATTATGCTGTCTTACCCAGGTGGTGTTACTACCATGCAGACCCTGAATAGTGTTTCATTAAAGTAAATAAAGAGAAGACGGAGAGAAAGAACCCTGTAAATATATGATCATTTCAATCACACCTAATTGTGGTCTTGCACTAGGCTTGCCAGGCTGAGAGTCGCGCGCTCTCGCGCTCCAGCCATTAAACATTGTCAATGGGTTTGACCAGCCTGCACGACCGCTCAGCTACTTGGCGAGACAAATCAATTTTATTTGGCCGCTCGCTGGCGCGTCACTTGAGCAGTTTCGCCCAATGATGTCCGAACAAGCTCTGTGATGTCATACCATGCCCCCCCGAGCACCCGCGAGTGCCCTCCCACCATGGACGAGGCCTTAACCATACGTCTGTAAAATACTTTTTCAGCGTCTGGATATGATAACGGCATATTTAGCTATGACCTAAGTAACACACAGCATGAAATTGGCTATTAAGTCAATATATTGGAAAATTGAGCAATAGTGCCACCTAGCTATTGATTCATTATCTGATATTATATACATTACATTAAGGAGTAAATACCATACATACCGTACGTAAACTCCAGCATATATTGCTATAGGTGTGGAATCGGGCCCCTTATGACCCACTAGGTGGTTAATTTAGCTCATCTAGAGAGATAGAGATAATTAACAATGAGCACACGCAAATGATGTGTCTTGATATGACTCATGGAGATAGTAGGGGGAGCCCCTCTGCAGCCCAGTGGAATGATAATGTGAACGGTGCTTTGGTGTATACAGTAGTAGATATGGAAGAGAGAGAACCCAATGTAGCACTCAGGTTCCTCTGGAGATGACTGAATGAATAAAAACATAATCTTTATTAATAACAACATATATAAAATAATTGATGATTGAACGACGTACTGAAGTAGGTTGATCCAAATAAAGATAGCCATATTGGCCCGGATCAAACTTGATAATGTGTGCCAGATAATTTTAATAAACCACTGGTAATATGTCAACACAGTGTTCCTGATGCGAACCTTGTGGTGGGTGAATACTCCAGTGTGTCCGGGTAAGTACTGAGCTACAGATCACAAGGATAAAATCTATATCCTAGTACTTAATGGTAGGTGTGACCAGTAGCAACTGATAGACATAAAAAAAATACACTATGCATATCAGTAGTGGTAATGTGCAATAGCTATGCTCCTCTG
>CM071568.1:138989933-139148548 GCA_036426205.1 Ascaphus truei | reverse complement strand
ATTATCAAGTTTGATCCGGAGCCAATATGGCTATCTTTATTTAGGATCAACCTACCTTCAGTACGTCGTTCATATGGCTATCTTTATTTAGGATCAACCTACCTTCAGTACGTCGTTCTATCATCAATTATTTTATATATGTTGTTATTAATAAAGATTATTCTGTGTCTTGCAGAGGGGGCGGGGCCAGAAGATCCGTGCTGCTGCTGCTTCTATGTCTGTGTCTTGCAGAGGGGGCGGGGCCAGATCTCTCTCTCCCCCTGTCTCTCCTTCTCTCTCTCCCCCTGTCTCTCCCTCTCTCTCTCCCCCTGTCTCTCCCTCTCTCTCTCCCCCTGTCTCCCTCTCCCCGTCTCTCCCCCTGTCTCCCTCTCCCTCTCTCTCTCACCGTCTCTCCCTCTCTCTCTCCCTGTCTCTCCCTCTCTCTCCCCTTGACTCTCCCTCTCTCTCTCTCCCTCTCTCTCTCCCTCTCTCTCCCCCTGTCTCTCCCTCTCTGTCTCATCTTAACTGCCGTATACCTACACCGAAGTAACCCGCCCTGCTTTCTTCCAGATCTGACTCAAGTTTCACGCGGGAGACATCGGAAGACAGGTAGGGAACACCTCCCCTCCAGTATAGTACCTTGAGGGACTGCGGATCAGGTAAGATCCCAGGCGGGATTGCTGCTTTAGAAATTGTGAAGAGGGGGCGTCCTGACAATGGTTAAGGGGTACAGAAGTCATTCACATCTGGCTTTTTTTTTGTTCAATTAGTGAGGCCATCCGAGACACACACACACATACACACCACACACCCACACCACACACACGTAACTAGGACTAATGGTAGTAAAGTATAAGTGTAATACAATATATAAACTGTTAATGTAAAAAAAAAAATTGTGTCCCGGTTTTTCATTTTCAAAATCTGGTCACCCTAGTGATTGTGTGTGGGGGGGATTGTGTGGGGGGGGGGATTGTGTGTGTGTGTGGGGGGGATTGAGTTCCCCCCTCCCTGCCCTTTGTCCCCCCCCTCCCTGCCCTTTGCCCCCCCCCTCCCTGCCCTTTTCCCCCCCCCCCTTCCACTCCATACCCCTGCCCTTCCACGCCCGGGCAACGCCGGGTATATCAGCTAGTAGTTTATAGTAAATGCACTCTCCTGCTCAGCATGGTGTATTCATGAACACCACCAAATTTAACAAAAGCAGAGCAGGGTGTTGGCAATGGTGAGTGTGTATATTGAAATTCTTCTGCAGGGAGGAGCTTACACTTAGTAATGCACCCAAATGTATTTATCGCGCACTAAAACATGAGAGAAAAATGGTATTCACTAAGAATGAACGCTATTTTTTTAAAGGACAATAAAAAAAATGCACTATCGTCCGAGCGGCAACTGATAGAAAAATGCCGCCTGGAAGAGCTGCATGGAGACACTGTGTCTCCATATACGGCTCTTACAGATGATCGTACATGTAGCCCTCTTTCCCCCTAAATAGAGACTACCGGTACTGCCGTTACCTGTTGGCTCACAGAGGGCCCAAGCCTCCGTCACAGGGAGCCTGGGGTGGTATAATTATCGTCCCGGTGCAGCGCCTCCATCTACGAGGGATCCCAGTGTAGTGGGAGGAGCCCCTCACAGGAACTGTCACGGGAGACTCCTGTGGCGGGTAGGATCTCGGTGGCCGGAACAGCACGAGCGTAGTAGAGGTCACAAGCAGGGGTCCAAGGCAGGCGGCAGGTAGCGAAGTCAGGTAACAAGCAGAGGTCGGCAACGAGGAGACTGGAACAGGACAGGGGAGCAGGGACAGGTCTGGGGGCAGGGACTGAGAACAGGAACAAACAGGGACAAGCCAGATTACCAGCAAGGGCTTTTACTGTGAACAGACTCAAGTACAGGTACAGGTACAGGAAACAGATCAGGATCAGAGGCATGTGCAAGGAGTCTGACTTCAAGCAAAGGCAAAAACAACAGAAAGGAAGCAAGCTATAAAGGACAGAGACAGGAGCAACAAGAAGACAGACAGAGGAACCCAGAGCCAACAGAAGGCAGCCGCACACCCAGTGGACAAGGAAGCTATGGCTAGGCAGGAGGTCTAGGCGACCTTGACAGGAACCAATAGTAATAGTAAACAGACACTGTATATAATAACAACCTTTACTGACAGCACATATAACATAACACCACACAGTATAGTGAACACCCAGCCCAGTACCACCAGTGAGTGTCCCAAAGTACTTCGGGTGCTAGGCACCAATACCCTGATGTCCAGCCCACCCAAAAATGTAGGGAGTAGCGATACCCCATGAACTGTTGGTGCACTTTGTTGAGGTACCTGCCGAGTACTCCAGTACTCGCTGCGGCCGACTTAGCAATGAGGATCCGTCTGATCCAGTGACGTGGGCCTCCATGATGTAGCCCGCCTCTGCGTTGGGTGGACTCTGGTAGGAGGGTCTCACCTTTAATTGTCTTTGATAACACCGCGGTGGTCTGGTCCCAGGTCGCGATCACCACACGGCGTCTTCCTTGTGTCCCTGATACTAGAGTAAAATAGGTAAGCGTCCCTATCTAAGGGGGCCTTCCCGGAAGCAGCCACAAGCTACACATGATTAGGGCCTATCTAGGACCTAAGGGGATTATCTGGCCTAGTCTGAGTGCCACTGACACTCAGACCCTACCTTCCCCTTGTCTGTCCTGGCTCCAGCTCACTAGCGTGGCTCCAAGCGTGCAAAATGTATCCAAAATCCTCACAGTAGCTAACTGCAACCCTATTGGCTAACACTGCCCACCTGATTAAGCCAGTCCAGGGGATCCTGGGATATGTAGTTCCCTCACAGAGCCTGTATCCAATGGCTGCTGCAACTGCTCCCTTCCGCGCATGCACCAGGTCCCGTCCATGCGCCAGGTCCTGTGTATGCACAATGGTGTTAAAGATGGCGACGCCCTATCTCTCCGTCCGACGCAGGATGCCGGCGACCCGGTCGACCCTCCACTACCTCCTACATGCCTCAATACCTGTGCCGGGTCCACCTGTCATTCCGGCGGCACCCGACACCTCTCTGCAGCGCGCCCGCAGCTGCAACAGCCTCCCCCTTCTCCTCACCTGCATCTGAGGTAAGGGGGGGCAAGGGGGACACAGCTACATCCTCCCCCTGATGGATACTCCAACGAACCCGCTTGGGAACAACGTAACACAAACATGTTTTATATAATAAAAATGCAGGATATATATATATATATATAATACAAATGCAGAATATATATATATATATATATATATATATATATATATATATACAAATTAGCACATCCATAACTTTAGACAATGTTATACAACTCGGTAAACAAGTTGATAACAGAGGCCAGCTTATCTTTAGCTGGCTGCTCTGAGTCATAGTGGGGTGCCCCTAACTGATCGTAAGCCTCACTCTTTTACTCTGGCGGGTCTCTGTCTCGATAGCTTCATTCTTGGAGAGGTGATCGTGGGCTTGAGGCCCCGACTCTCTCATAAAGGGTGAATTGGGGTGAACACAGTCTCTATTGAGGTGAACAAAGTCTCTGCTCTGGTGAACAATGTCTCTTATAGAGACGTAGCTAGGGATTCGTGGATCATGCGGCCGTCTTATTGAAGCCGCTGGTGAGGGTGCTTGAGGCGCAGGCCTATTACCTGGTGCTCCTTCAACAGGTGCCCACCAGTCTCCATTGAAGTTGGTGGAGGTTACCTCCAAAGGATCTTGAGTGGTCTCGGTTACTGAAGCTGGAGTCTCTGCAGACTCTTCGGACTCTCTGTTTGTTACTACAGTCTCTGGTCCAGAGTCATTGTCTCCCACTTGTGGAAGGGGCAACAAATAGGGTGAAGAAGCAACATGTCCCTACTAGATTACAATGGACACTATAGATGAAGCTACAGGTGAAGATACAGAAGAAGTAGTAGAAGAAGAAGGACCCCCCAATTGGATTACAATTAACAGATGAAGATACAGAAGAAAATAATTTACAGTACCTGAAGCAGTTGAGGATCATTGCTTCTTTGTTCGAGAGCTTCCTGAGACACCCTGAATCGGTGGATGAAGACATCTAAAGGTAAAATTAACGTTTGCCCAAATTCTATATTTTACCATTCCACATGCATTCATGAGGATAAAATCAATTTTGAAATCAGCGATTCAGATACTATCAAGTCACTTGCTGTGGACTAATCACATCTCCAAATTAGGTTGCACCAAGTCACCATGCTACTGCGGTATATGTCGCTTTGAACCATGAATGCCTGGCAGCAGATGAACGGTTTCTTGTACTGTATCTCCTTCTTCCCAGTGTGTTGCAAGACACATTAGAGCTGCCTCAAATTGCAACTGCACCTTTAATGATGTCAAGTTAAAGAGTTCACAAAGAAGCCTGTTTGTGTGAGACAGAATTGATACTGTTGGCTGCTAACATATAAACACTATAGTGAGACAAAATGGAGTCTCCCATTCTTCAATATCATCTTTTTTTCTCCTTTACATCAGATTTTGTATTCTCCTTCACTAAATTATAGCATTTTGTTTTGTAGAGACATCTTTCCAGAAGGTCTTCCTCCCTCTTATGTTTTCGTGG
The DNA here is from genome assembly GCA_036426205.1 of Ascaphus truei. Lineage (NCBI taxonomy): Eukaryota > Metazoa > Chordata > Amphibia > Anura > Ascaphidae > Ascaphus > Ascaphus truei. The sequence continues at coordinate 139,143,976 of CM071568.1, read as the reverse complement.
CAACAATACGGTTAAAATCTCCTGTGACGCATCAGATTGTTGACCTGTGGAGAATACTGTCCAAAGCAGGAGAAGTCCAGGCAGCTGTAACTCTAGACGGCACAGATAATGCAGTGATCTTTACTGCAACTCAGCTCAATGAGGATTCTATAGTGGTTAGATTCAAAGATGAGAAATTAAAGGTAAGAAAAACAGATATACTACTGTATATATTGGATATTGGAGCTGTTCTTTTTTTCTATTTTGGTTGCTGGTACTATCCTGGAACCAGGGTCACGTGCGATGTCTTTCTTAGTTTTATTGCAAAGTGAAGGAAAGAAAGGGTTCTTGTAGATGGAGTAGTGTGGTAGAGAGTGCTTCTCTAGAAGTGCTATGTATCACCGGGTAAATCGTGTGTAAAAACAGAAAGGCCTTGCTGGGGCTAATAGCATGAAGGTACTCACTCGCTCAGTGTCCTGGGTGGAAAGGAAGTATATGGCTTTCTGGGAACAGGCATGGTCTGAGGGTGAAACTATCTGTGAATACAGACAGGGGAGTAAGGGAAACTCCACTAAACCAGGGGTATTAATGAGGTTGCCAAGACAACCTGGTTATGAGCTAACTGGAAAGCCCAAATGCAACAAATGTATCGGTTCCACAGGCACTGTGTGTTTTCAGAGCAAATATACATGCAGCTGAAATAAGGAGCTGACAGGCAGAAGTTGCAAAGGGGGGGGGGGGGTGTAAACAGATATATGGACAGGTACTACAGGAATACACATGATCACTTTTAATAAAAATATAGGTGAGCTTTTATTTAGACATCATAGCTACTGTAAAAACCCGGGAGGTGGGCGGCTGGGGGGGGGGGGGGTCAGGCGTTAGGTGGGCGGCCGGGCCACCTGACTCACGGAGCCCGGGACGCCAGCACCGGCTGTCCCCCCCTGTTGGCAGCCCTGACAGTATATATCACAGCAATTTAATTGTGTAATTGCTCAGGAAACATGAAGGGAGAAATGTTGGGAAGTAAGTAAAACTAGATGATGAAATGGTTGGAATTTTGATGGGAACATTGATAGAACTGATCAGTGTTATTTTCACATTGTCACCTAGGCACTTTTCAATGAAGATTGGCACCAGTTGAAGATCCTAGTTAGAAGTAACAATGCAATGCTATTTCTGGATGATGTTCTAATTCAAAATAGACTCGTGAGAGAAATTGGACCAGTATACATCAATGGTAAAACTCAAGTGGCCAAGGAAGAGAAAACTGACAAATCCGTTGCTGTGAGTAGTCTTTCGCTTTTTCTATTATGTATGCACCAGCTACATGCAAAGGTGCAATTTACAAAGGCCCTAATCTAATTAATGGTGGTGATGTGTTTCATAGGTTAAAGTTTGGTGACCACACTCCGACAAGTGCAAGTATTTCACAAACCATTTTTACAAGCGAGACAATGTCCCTTTATTTACTTTTACAAAGATGACTGGATGGGTGATTGTCAGCCCTGTTGGTATGTCCCAACGATAAAGCAGTGAGAATAATTCACTCGCTCTTTCTGTAAGAATCAGTTTGAGACAAGTAAAACCCAGCTCTAAATATCGGGTTCCAGTGTATGTAAACTTCTCCGAGATAAAATTCATTGTAAGTACTTCAACTTTCTGATTAAAAAATAAATATATGAATCAGCTACTGTACTTTTAACTTATTAATTATACCGCTATTAGTCGTTCAATATGGTATTGCATGGAGCTGCTTCTGGAGTTGGATGCTGAGGAAAGATTGCTGCCTGTAACAAAAAACTAAATTGGTTGGTAACTCTCCCAATGCTGACACGTTGCCATAAAAATACTTTATTGTTAACCTAAAGTGTGCTGGATCTTCCTTCTGCATTGCTATATATGTATTTATGTAACAATATTCACATTCTCTGTCAACCAGATGCATTGCTTGTATTTTACAGTAATTTATTTATCAATAAGGTTATTTATAATAATGTATAGGCAATATGGACATACATTGTTACATTGGTATGTAAAGCACATCTTTTAACACTGATTAAATAATGTGATGTTCATAGGAGAACTACAGCTACAGGAAATATACAAGATACATATGTTTAAAAATGTATGGAAAAGTAACATACCTTTGTGTGTTTAGATGGAGATACAAAAACTAAGGCTGTACTGTGATCCAGAGCAGAGTGAACGAGAGACGGCCTGTGAAATCTACTCTGTGGTGCGTTATACAAGTTACATAATTCCCTATGTCTGGGGGAAAAAGAGATACAGTAGCTTGGCGTGTATTCTGCAAAATACCAATAATACAAGACAATAACAAATGACACAAAAGAAAGCTAAGACCAGCATAAGATAATGCTTTAGTCAGAAATACAATGCAAGAACATGCTGCACCTATAAAACATGCTTTTGGTTTATATAAACATACGTTTATTATATTTATTCATTACTATTACATCTTACATCTTGATTTCTCTGACTTTTCTGTTCACCTTTATAAGCCCTTTGTTTCTCTTTTCATCTGCATCAAAAATGTTTTGTTTCTTCCACCTCCCAAACATCTGTTTCTTTCTTTCTCGCGCTCTCTCTCTTTCTCGTGTTTTTGTTGTTTTATACTTTGTCTATCTTTATCATACTCCAGCCTATATAACTTAGGCCGCGCTTATAGTGCGCGCCACGGCGACGCGACGGATGACGTCACCCGTTGCCGTCATCGCTAGTGAAAGTTGTAATTCGCTTTCTGGCGACGTCACGGGCGACCAGGTCTTTGATTGGTTCAGAGACTGTCACATGTGGTGACAGCTTCTGAAAAATCAAATTTGAGCGTCTTCAGAAATTCGCGCCGCCAGCATCGCTCCCGTCGCGTCGCGCTTACTATAAGCACACGCGACGGCGGCAATACATTTGTTTTGCCGCGACGTCATGTCGCCGGCACAATAAGCGCAGCCTTATAATTACTCTCTGTATTTCACAGTGATTTGAATCTTTTCACTTTGTTCGTGCCAGAATTTTTTTTGTCACACTCATTTGTAGAAAACTGAACTCTTCTCCCGCACAGGCAAGCAGCTGCAAAAACATATAGAATAGGGGGTTTTGGAGGTGTTGCTGTAATTTTGTCGTAGACAATCACAGAAGAAATAGCAAGTTAGGGCGTCTCTGTGCGCCAATGTATAAAACCCAAATGTTATGTGTTGTGCTATGTGTGTCCGTCAACTTTTTTTCACAAATAAAAAGTACGCTATGATGGCAAGTGAAAGGCGGAATCTGGATGTAATCTGTGTGTACAGTATATATACATATATATATGTATGGTTAGATATAGGATGTAGGAGAGAGAGAGATATATTGTAGATAGTTATATATATAGATGAGATAGGGAGTAGATAGTATATGGATATCTATATATGAGTATATTATATATTCTAGAATAGAAGATTATTATATAGAGCTAGATATAGATGATATTGTGCTAATAAATACGTTTTCATTTTACAATTTTTCAATAAAGACACAGACAAAAATGACAATAATCATTTTCTTTCTACTTTTATCAACAGGACGATCCTAGGGTAAGTACTTGGGCCTGTTATTTATTTTACATTTTAATTCACATTTCTGAAGGTGAATATTCATCCTGTTTTAATGCCTGAATTTGCTTTTATTGACAGTGTCCACTTGAGCGAGTGCAGCTTGGTTCTAGTTGCGAGTGCCCTGAGGGCCAGCCTGGCTCACCAGGAGTTCCGGGACCAGAAGTAGGCAATGTCTTCTTTCTATGACTCCTATCATGCAGCTGTTTTAATGTAACATCCATTGGATTCCTTTAGTACAGATAACCAGACTCTCTGTTAGTCAGTGCTCCGTCACTGCACCAAACTTGTTAAAAAATTGCTATAATGTAGTTTGATGTGTGCTGAATATGGTATTGTGTCAGTATTCACTAAGCTGCCAATATCGCATTATAAATGGGGGATATGGGAATGTTCTATGCAAAAATATATGCAACAGACTTAAATGTAACGCATTCGGTGTCCATAAGAACATTTTGATATAGAATTGCTCACTAGTCCTGGTGTTTTGGCTCTACATTTTTTGGGGGGGGTTTACATTTTGCCGAACGTGGTTTTGTTCTGGGATCATGGCCAAATGGGAATTTAATTTATTTTATTTTTGTAATATTATTATATTCTAGAGCTGTTCTTGTTGCTTAGTATTTACATGCTTGTCATGAACAATTTATGTAGCAGAAATAATGATAATTAAAATAATGTTGGTGGTTATTAGAAAACATAGTGATAAAAACAAATAAACCATGCTAACTTTTTATGCTAATATTGCAGTAATCAGGGCTGAATGAGGAACTCGTTAATCACAACATTGATCAGATTTAAGAGGCCTCAAAAACATTACTTTACATCAGCAGCTGCACAGTACATGATAGTTCCGTACTGTTTGTGGACTCCCCTTCCACATACTGTCTCATGTTTTATTACCTTGTTCTCCCAGGGTCACAGAGGACGTGTAGGAGAGCGTGGTGCCCCAGGAATAGATGGTAAACTTGTGAGTAGTTTCCCATATATACTATGTCAGTTTATGTAAGTCCAGCTATGCATGAGTACATGATCCCCAAATTACAAGTATATCCCCTTAATTAATGATTTCCCAAAGGTATTTTGTAACGTACAGGTTCCACAACAAAATGGTGATGGCAGTGGATTTACTTGTTGTACTTCCATAATAGTTTTTGTAATTCATTTGTATTTATTCATTATTTGCAAGAAATGGAATTAAAAAAGTTGCATTGTCATGTAAATAAGATGATGTAGGAAGATGTAAATTTATAGTTAAAAAAAAGTTGGGAGGAATTCTGAAGGGGATCCATGGCTCATATGTTTTAAAGTTGACTTATTGGGTATTTATCAGCGACCTATATAGTGGTGTCACCCCTCCTTCATTCTGAAAATGCTTCTCCTTTACAACATCCCCATGAGGTTCCTCTTAAATATATAGAGAAAGATAGTTGATAAGTTACAAGCTGTCAAGCCTCACAAGGTTCTTCATCAGGTTCACTGGACCTATTGGTCAAATAAAAGATATCATACTACCTTCTCTTCCGCCCTCTTAAAGAAAGACGAAAAATATAATTATTTTTCAAATAGAACATAGACTGAAATGCAGGAAATGAAGACATTCTTTAGAAAATCTATTAATGGAATTCTAACTTTGTTCCCGTTTTTGTACCCTTATTTAATGATTTTTTTTTTTTTTGCCATCAATAACACTGGTGGTACTTTGGCACACAATGCAAAACCTGATTAACACGTTAATAAATTAACTATTTTGATCTAAATCACCATGTAAATAAATTATAATGCACATGTTTTGCAGGGTTTAACTGGGCCTCATGGTCCGCCTGGCATACCTGGTACTCCAGGGGGGAAGGTTGGTATTTTTTTCCTATGTCAATATCAAGGTCAACATGAGGGTCACATGAGACATGTCTGACTCCGGAGGTGTGAGGGAATGAGGATCTTTATTACAGTGTAGTTGGTAATAGAAGACAGAAGAAAGTGTACAAGTTGATAAAAGGAACACCCTTAAAGCTGCAGACCAAGCAATATCCTACATGTTTTTTTTTTTAAATAAATCAATTCTGTACTATGAGAAAATACTTGTAGCATTTTTTTTTGTTTTTAAAAAACTCTCAATTACATTTTTAATGTATTATAATGTAACGAGCATTTTTGTTTCTATAGCAACCATTTACAAAGTCACATCCACTTCCTCTTCTGAAACAGGCTCTGGCACACCCCTTTTTGAGCCCTGCCCTCTCTCTAGCAGTGCACCAATTGTATATAGTGACTGCCTGGTCATATGATCTTCCCCACAGAACTTTGCATCTTTGGTCCTCTTCTGCTGCACTGACGGCCATTTAGTGAACCCCCGAGCTGAATCTTCGCCGATCGATCACAGGAGAACGGATCGATTGGCAACTTAGCTAATTACTTATCATTGTGTGGATTGTATTAATGCACATATTTAAAGGGAATTTTTTATTTTATTTTAAACGACAGCTTGGACTGCTGCTTTAAACCCAGTGATATTTTAAAATACTTGCACTAGTATAATTCTGTCATCAATATATGTATATTTATATCAATTATATTTTAGTGCAGTTGCTTATTTCCATTACAGTAAGTTTCACATTTTAAAATCATGGTTCAGGGCCATTATAACAAAGTATGCGGCTGTCAGATATTATGGGATCTCAGTGCAACTTTACTGTACATGTTGTTGGGCATGAGAGCGAAGCCAGTCAAGGAATTGAAGAAGGGGCAGCCAAGACTTATCAGAAAGGGAGAGACGATTCTTCCTGCAATATTGTGGACATGAGGTTGAGCACTCTGCATCATCACTAATGTGGGACCTTTGGAATTGTTTTGTTTTTTTTACATGTAAGGCAGTTTAGAAAAAGAGGGGAAATCCAGAAACCTAATCATATGGTTTTTAATGGGAAAATCAGTGAGGCCATCTCATGCTTTGTGCCCTTTGCACTTATTCGATGGCCTTTTAGCACCTCTGGATTTTCTGTGCATTTGATGTTAAAATGTCTTGATATCCAATGAAACATTAGTTAGTAGTGACTGAAAATGCGCCCAGAACCCAGCACATATATAGTAACAATGGCATAAATTACTGCACCGACACACTTTATTCGAGCAAATACCCAGTATGTACCTGGCAGATACCTGGAATGCGCCACTCCTCACCTCTGACAAGCCCCGTTGCATTTGCCTTCCCAGCCTGGGTTCATGCCTGGCTGATGGGCGGCTGATCTGTTAAATGATAATGATTAGGATTTAATAGGCTGCAATGCTTCGCGTGTCTACCAGATGGCATAAATTCATGAATTGTAATGCAGTATATATATATATATATACTGTGCAGTATTGCAGCCAGCGGGAATAAAATGCTTCAATCCCTGCTTGGAAAATAACTCAATGCACTCGGGCAGAAAACAGTCACAAACCTCAATACACCCGGGTATACCCGAATTCGTGGGACTAGCCAAGCTCGAATAAAGTGTGTCGCCAGTGTATGTTATGTTTCTTTCTATGATTTAGGGTTCACATGGATTAAAAGGAGATGCTGGCCCCCCTGGGGTACAAGTAAGATAACAGTCTCTGTTTCTATGATACACGCTGCTAGCTGCATCATACAGTTTCATAATATTGCAAACTACAAACTCAACCGTAGAAATGATTCACAATAATGGCTATTTTTGAAAGGCCTCAGATATTATTTTTAGAGACGTACAGTACGAACGTATTAAAAATGCAGCTGCTAAATTGTTAACGTTTTTTTCCCTAAATTCGATTCCTGGCGAAAGGGCTAAAACATTCTCAGAAATGCCACATCTCCACCATGGACTCGCTTTTTCACCAACAAATTGCAGCTTAGTCGCAGTATTGCGGTTTTGTTTATTAACTCTATGTGATATGCTAAATTGGTATGCAAATGAACAAATATAGGTAAATTAAGAATTCACAAGCTCTTCATTAAGATGTGAAATAGCAATTGACAGCTAAAATGTTCTTGTCTGCTTGACTGCTGATAAAATTAGAAAGCTCTCTCTCAAAAAAAAAAAGCAGTCCGGATTGTAGTAATTAATGGATTTGAATGATTTTTAAGTATGCAATCCACATGCGGATTTTAGTGTGCAGGATGGATTTTCACAAAATGATCTGCGGAATTCTGGGAAACGGATTTTTACCGTTTTGCCGATGCCCAATGAATATGTCCATGAATATGTCATTTTGCAAGTTTGCCTCATCTGCATACAAAATGTGCATAGCACACATAATTACACAGTGAGAAACAAATGGAGTTAATGCACACATTTTGGACATGTAATAACTTCTCAATGAATACAGCGAGATGCATGTGTATGAAAAAACGGCATGCAAAATGCTATTATCACAGTTTAATGAATAGGCCCCAGAGAGTCAGTTTCATCCTTGAAGTAAAATAAAAAGTTTGCACTGGAGGTACTGTATGTGTCAGTGGAAATACCGTTTTTCATGTGAATAAGAAGAAAAAAAGCAGAACGTGCATGTCTGATATGCTGATAGCAAAGCGTTTAAAATAATTTGCTCTTCTATTTACACTATTGAGATTGAAACGGAATCTAATCCTCAGTGCTCAGAATGTGTATTTTTCCTTTTTATCTTACTCCAAACTATTGGGTGTTCTGAAAACAATTTAATATCAAGCATGTATGGTGTTTGCCTTAAAGCTGCAGTTCAGGCAATATCCTGCATGTGTGTTTTTTTTTAATAAATCAGTTCTGTAGTAAGAAAAAATACTTTTAGCATTTTCTGTTTAAAAAAACAACAACTTTGAAAGACCAATTTTCTTGTATTCTATTTTAACAAGCATGCTTGTTCCTATATCAATGATTTACATTCCCCATATTTAAAGATGTCGCCAAACTTTGCCGATCAATAAACGGAGAACAAATTGGCCGGCAGCTATGCAGTTTTTTTTAGGTAAGTAGAGATTGCACAACTGAAACTATTGAAGTTAAAAAAAAAACTAAAAAAAAACGGGAGCCTGAACTGCAGTTTTAAGCATACTGTAAGTGTCAATCAATCGAAAGGGATTGCAATAGTATATTATGTGTCGTTGATATTGATGATCTTAATCAATATTTTTAGGGACCAGCAGGAGTTCCTGGTTCGCAGGGACAAGTAGGACCCAAGGTATGTTTTATTTTGCCATTTTCGTTCTTGTGGACTGCTATCTAGTCCTTTTACTGTACATTAGGATTACACATGACATGGTTTTAGAGTCTGAAGAAACTATTTGTGTGTAATTAAATACATGGAAATACCATGGATTGTTTAACTCGCTGTCAAAATAGTGTGCAAATGTATTCCCATGATCATCTTAAAAGTGCAGTTCTCCATTTTTTGGCACCCTGGTACAAATAAAAGGTCTTAGCTCAGGAATCGGGGGATCCCTGGAGATACGAGTGCAGTTCAGCTCCAAAGAATGCCCCGGTTCTGATTCTATAAAATCAGAACTTCTCCATTTATCATTTTTTGAGGTGTGTGCTATCATAAGGATTTTCTCTCCTTTGTGCTGGCACTAACACTTGGTTACATAGTAAACCCATCCTAGGCAGCAGCCTCACCCCCAATTTACTATTTGGTTGAGCAAGGTTATCCCTTATTCCTATATTCCATGTATCTACCTGAGGGACTCCTCTACCATCCTCTACCGTAGCTCCCACACCAACAAAGAAACCCAGAGGAATGACTGGTTTCATATCTAACAAGATCAATTTTAACAAATGGGAATCAGAATCTGAATTAGTTTTCTCCACTAATACACAGGCACAAAGTAATACTAACTCCAAAGACACTAAACCGAAAGAGAAAGAACTCAGTTGAAGTAGCACTCAATTATCAATGATGATTAGTGTATTGATTAAAAATAATCTTTATTATTCAATTTAAATGTTAAAATAAATGGTGTACAAAGAAAAAATAATAATCTTGACAGGAATATGTCAGATATCTGGGACTGTGCCAGTAGTAGCGGATCGCTACATAAGGATAGACCCCTATTGTCGGTCTAAGAGTAGCAGTGTCTAGTTGCTTAAGTTGGTAAAAGTAGGTAATCACACTCCTCCTTGGCCAAGGCGAGGAGTATAGTGATGTGGAACTACAGATGATAAATCTCGTCAGCTGCTTGTATGATATAGTTTAACACAGCAATTTGTGTTGTAGTTTAACGCCACGTTGCTATGCAGATGGAGGAGCAATAGAGTGCAGCCTTGCTGCTTGTCCTCAGTATATAGATGTATAGCTAAAGTTTAGCCATATATACAGCCCCTTGCTCTGAGCCACCTGTGGTCGCAGTTACCATCAGGGGCAGTTAGATAGCAGTGAAATGCTGTCAGGGCAGTAGGAATTGCGGATGTAGGATACTACCTTCCTATTGGCCCGTAGGGCACTGGAGTGTTGAAACAATGCCATAGTGTGAACCCTGCTATCCACCCAGAGTGGCTACCGGCACCCCCTACAGAGGTATGTATCTCCAGAGGTATGTATCTCCAGAGGTATGTATCTCCAGAGGTATGTATCTCCAGGAGCCGGAGACACCGGGAGCTGAAATGAATGGGGTTCAGCTCCTGAGACCCCCTGCTTCCATCCAGTTTTAAAAAAAATACATAACTAAATATTTTTAAAAATTGCAAGGATTGCAAATTCTTGGAAATTCAAATCTTACGAAAAGTATAATTTAGAATTTCTGTGCAGTAAACGGGATACACATTTTGTGTGCAAATTAGGACATTGTACAATTCTTTTTCATTTATGCCAGACTGCTCATAATGAGACACAATCAAATAAAAATGATGGATGCAAAATATACAACTATGAAAAACATTTGCATGCAGTTTTTGTAAAAAAAATTAATTTCATAGTTCATAATAACTTTATTTCATATAGTGCTTTTCTCCCAATGGAGCTTCAACAGGTTAACTTGTGTCAGTGTTTTGTATGAGGGAGGGCAGACATTTCCTCAACCTTATGACTCTTGAGTATTTTTTTTATCTATAAAACCTCCACTTGAAAACTTAACTAACATCAATTTTGGAGTGAGATGGATACATATTGTCCCCATGGTTTGTCATGGACTGTTGTGCATTCATGTACCCCACCCCAATACCTTATCTTTACACGTGATGGCATCGCGTCTTTACAATGTTGCAGCACACGGCAGCTCTGTGCTGCACGCTTACATGTTGAAACACAGAGTATTGTGATCATGCAAACGATTTTGAACCCTATATGTTCTGGCTGACGTAGTACTTACTGATTGAAAAGGTATACTGTAGTGCTGCATAATGTAACAGTTATATACCATGGAGGGGAGGTCTAAAAACATAAGCATCTCCAAAATATTGAAACGTTACTGGGATGGGCCTCTTTCTAAGATGTAATCGGAACATTTAGATACTTGATCAGGGGCTCCCTCTGTGAAATCCCCGGTGTCTGTTTCTGCCGGGGTTTATAAAGAGAGGTTATAAGAATAATTAGGGTACACACAGCACTCAGATGTTAAATAAATTCAGTTTGTTTTATGTCGCAGGGTCTGATTGGCTCACCAGGGCAAGCAGGAACACCAGGAATCCTAGGCAAAAAGGTAATTAAAAATATATTATTTTCAGTTTTCAAGATTTCAGAAAGTCGTGCTCACTTATTTTTGATCAGTCTAAAGCGACCTGTTTTTCACAGAGTTCAGGAGTACAGCATAAGGGAAAGATAATATGAACATATCACTATGTTTGTGTTCATGTCTCTGCATCCACTCACTGCACAATTGGGGCACACAATGGCGTCTGATTAAGGGAAGCAATCCTATGGTTTTCTGTGTGTGTACTAAGCTTATTTTTTTCAAGGTGCGCCTTAAACGTCACAAATGGTTTTACTCAAATATTTTGACAGGCAGATATGAAAAGCTCAACATGTACAGATTTAAATGATATGTACGAAACAAAATGGTATCTGTGCTTCACAAAAAAGTAGAATGTGCATCAAAATCGCCCGTCAAGTTGAAGCTGGCGTAAACCCTAAAAGTAATGTTTATTTTGCAAGCGCAGAATTAAGTTGCTCTGTATGAACCCAAAAATTATTTGACAGTACAGCTGTTTAATGACATAGGTTAACAAAATGTATTATTTGCACAGCAGGGCTATTAAAAATAATATCACACTAATAATTGATATTTAGTAATACTGCTTATAAATACAAAACACCCATATTTCTGTTTCTAATTTTAACTGTGTCAATCATGGGTCAGGTTAATTGGAGATTTCATGTGGTTGTGCCCAGTTAGCTCTATTGCGCTTTAATGAATAACACTGTGTAAGTGGGTTTCATAGTAGCTAGTTGGTCTTCAGACTCCTCTGGCAATCCAACATGACTTCACAAAATACATGAATGAAATACTGTATATAGAATAAAGGGCTGCTAATGTTAAGAGATAAGGTTTTAACACTATATATTTAACAGTATGTTTCAAAGTTATAAATTTTTTATGGAGTTTAATGTAACTCTTGTTTAAAGTCTGGTCCATTTGTGTTTTTCAATGGTTTTTTTTTCCGTTTGTTTTATCTTTAAAAAAAAAAGTGTGTTTAACTTAAATATCCAACAAAAATGTACTTCTACAGTCCAAATCCATACAAGTATCCCGACCTCATATACAAAGCGACAAAACGGACAGTCTCCAGAGTGGAGTAAAATATATGTTTATTAAATATCCTGCAGACGTATTGTAGACAGATAAGCAGAAGTGGCCCCGATACATGTCCCTACGCATTTCGTGACTTTGTCCCCACTTTGTCAACTTCATTTGTGTATCAGGGCTGCTCCCCATCTGTCTTCAAGTGCATGTCTGCAGTTTTTTTTAGAAGATTTAACTAAAACATATTTTCCTCATCTCCAGAGGATGTTCAATTAGGAGTATGTTTTTTTATTTAAATGCACCATACGTGCTTGTATTTTGGTTAGTAGTATTCCTTTTGAATTCTAAAGATGCTTTGCTATAAGGTTGTAAGGCGTCAGCTAAGGAATTCCAGGTGAATAATGTTGCTTCATCTGTGTTTCAATGTACCAATATATATTCACAGAAATATCAGCGAGATATGATTTATGTCACAAACACTGTGTTGTGTGTATAGCTGTTTCTTTGAACACAACATCTAGATCTTAAACACCTTTGTTAATTTCCATACTTTAGGGTAATAAAGGTGAGAGAGGATCAATCGGCCCTACAGGACATCAGGGCCCAACAGTAAGTTATAGCACAATAATTCACTGGTTATAACTAAGGTTATTTGGTGTTGCTGAAAAGGAGTTTTTTTATATAGCTGTGCCTCTCCACACGAATGCAACCTGACGTTACAACAACCTGATGTTATAACAACCTGATGTTATAACAACCTGATGTTATAACAACCTGATGTTAATTGTGGTCAAATTACTGTAAAAAGGGCATATGCAAACGAATCAGTTGCTTAGCGTCGTAACGAGTGTAGGGGAGCCTATTAATTGAGAGAGACACTGTACTGTAGTATATCCAGTGACTGAACTGTGACAGTCCTAAGGGGGCCACTACTTTTTTCTTAATACTCTTTATTTTAAGATTTTATAGCAATAACAATCAATATAAAATGTGGGGGAAGAGTGGGGTTACAGAAAAGAAAATGGAGTGAATAGACATGGGAGAGGGGTCGGGGGTGCCGTTATGGTTTTATCTATACACACAGAATACTTCTACTTTATTATTTATTATTATACTTTCTTGTTAAAGAAGAATATATTTGATTTATTTTAGAAAGCTTCTCTCCCTTCCTATTCTGAAATAATAATAATAATATTGCTTGTATCCTTCTAAAGTATAGTCTGGAGCTTTGCCACAATGTTTAATAAATATAAGTCTTTTTAAAATCAGGACATTACCGTTACTTTTGAAAGCTACTTTTGCCCCTGGTCTTATCCTATAAAAATTATCATTTGCTCCTTGACACTTAGGGGCCTAGTCTATAAGCCTTCATAAAAAAAATCACTGGGCCGGTTACATCGCCAGTTTTTTGAGCATTGCTATCACGGTATTCAGAAAGCCTCGAATACCTGCGATAGCAAAATGCCCAAAACTGGCGAGTAGCCGGCGACGTGATGTTCGCCTCCCTCAAAAGGGCTGACCTGGTACCTACTGCGATCTGGTCGGCGCATATCTCGGCAGCGATCGCAAGATTTTAATAAAAATGTTAATACTAGTGTACATGAGCAGGGGGTCTCCGGAGCAGAACTGCGTTGATTTCAGATCTGGGGACCCTGTTATGGGGTGCTGGTAACTCCTATGCATTTAAATGTCTCGTGTCACGGGACAGTGGGATTTAAATGCATAGGAAATACCGGCATCCCCTAGCAGGGCCTGTATCTTGGGAAGCAGGGGGTCTCTGGACCTCAAATCAACGTGGTTCTGCTCCGGAGACCCCCTGCTCACATACACTAGTGTTAACATTTTTATTAAAACAGCTTCATTACCTTGGCAGCTAATCGCTAAGGTAATTAAAGGGTTAGGGTCCATTAGATAGTATTTTTTTATGTACTCTTGCTGGCAACGGAGGACATGGACCTGGAGTATGCTGACGAGGACGCCCTTCATGATGGTAAGGGTAAGTAGAAAGTTTTATTTACTTTATTTATGCTGGCTGGCTAATGTTTGCTTTTATAATGGGCAACTGAGCTTTTATCCATATCTGGATAATAGAAATTTTGCCCATTACAGTACTGGATGTGTTGGGAGGGGTGGTTGTTGGGGGTAGAGGAGGTGGGTATTAGTGTTGTTGTGTGTATTGTGGGTAACGAGGATGGGTGAAGTTGGTATTTGGCCCTTGGTGGGAGTTTATACCTATAGGGTGGGTAGCGGGTGTATTTAACCCCTTAATTACCTTAACGGTATTAACTGCAAAGGTAGTGAAGGGGTTAACTCCACCCGCAACCTGGGGTGGGGGGAGGCAAGGCCTAATCACCCACCAGGAGCCAAATACCACCATAACCCACCCCCGTTACCCACAATAAACATGGCACTGATAGTTAACCCCTTCAGGGGTTAGCTAAGGTAATGAAGTTGCCTGTAAATGCATTTTTATTGCATGGGATTCATGCTAGGGGCTTCAGGTTCTGATATTAATGGAAATCAGCTCCGGAGACTCCCAGCATCAATCCGATGCAGGATAATGCATTTTTTTCTACGTCCTCTCTTGCTGCCTTCTCAGCAGCTTCTCCCCAGCCTCACGCTAACTTTTCCTGGCGTGATGATTTTGGGAGAAACTCGCCATTCTAGAGCCGCTATAGGCCTCGATAACCTAATCGCTGCTACTAGAATTGCACGAGTTTCAGAACATGCAGATAAGTGGCTTATCGCCACTCACCCGGCGATGTGTTTTGGACGGCAGAAAAAATTGGCGATTCATGCTTTTATCACCCACTTATAGAGGCTTACAGAATAGCAGTAGGCATCTTGGCCAAAAAGGACTCGATAAGTGGCTTATCAAGGCTTATAGAATAGGCCCCTTAATGTGTAAAATGAGGATACTGTCAGTGCAAAAAAAGGGGATTTACTTTAAACAAATCTGTCCTGGTCAAGGCAAGAATTTAAAAATCAGGCTGGATTTTTTTCCATTGTAATATTTGGTATATGCATTCAGTAATGGTGTTTGTGGGGATAATCGGTGAGATGACGGGGAGGAGGGGTTGATGAAAGGCCCAGTCTCCAAGAAAGTATAATTGCGTGGGTTCCCTTTAAAGCTAGGTATGCCGCTGGGATCTGTGTTTCACAAAGTTCCAGACTAGCTGTTTAAGGGTTAAGAAGAGGACATAAAAAAAATTCAGTTAAGGTCAAGTGTCTCAGCAGCATCAGTGTAGTACTGAACTTTGCACCATATTTACTAAGTGGGACCCATTGTGCTGTAAGATGCCTTATGGATTACCTCCATATAGCCCTTGCTATTAAAACTGTTTTGCCAATATAAATGGGAGCCTGTGTGAACAAGTAGGAGTAGGCGCTATATGCACATATGAGAATAATATATGCTATATTTAGCGGGTCCCGACAAAATTTATTTTTTTAGCTCTGTGTTGATGAGGTTTCACATATCAAGTCACCACTTCTGTAAACAGTAACGGAAATAAACTATATCTTTCTAGGGAGAACCAGGATTATCTGGAAGAAATGGAGCCCCAGGAACAGACGGATTAAAGGTGAAAATATTTGAGAACCACCTATTTAAAATTGTGATTACAGGAGTTTACATTTTATTGTAATGGCCATAAGATGCTAATTAAATTGTTCACATTTATTGTCTTTGTGTGAATAGCAATATGTTTGTTGCGTGTATTCTTAGCATGTAGGATAGACGCATAGGAGTTTTCAAACAATATGGCCATACAACTTGTGGAGTTCATTGTTAAACACAACAACCCCCCATAAATGGAAGACATTTTCTACAAATCATGGGAATAACAATAGGGAAATTCATGGCTCGACAATATGCTAATCTCTAATTGGAGAGATATCACTTAAACAATTTAATGAGGATTACAAGAAATTTCACTCCACCATAAACCTGACTCTGTAATACTCTACAAACAGAATACATTTCTTGGATACCACTGTTACCATCAGAGAAGATGAAGGACTAGACACAGGATTATATTAAAATCCATTGATAGCAAAAAATACAGCCATAACTCTGGCTTGTACCCTAGCCACACAAATAAATCAGTCATTTACAGCCAAGCCATCTGCTATCACTGCATCTACTCTGATAAGGATACAATAAACAAATAGCTGTCCTCTCTATGTAAGGCCTCGGACATGGTAAAAAATACCGCGCTGAGCCGTTCTGACGCTCATGCTCTCCTGCTCAAGCAGGAGCTTTTTTGTGTCCTGGCATGAGCGTCAGCGAGCGCGCTTGAGAGGTGGGCGGGAGGCGGGGCTAGTGCGCCTTGTCACGGCACTGACGTCACTGAGTGCCATTGGCTTTTGCCGGTCACAACACCGGCCTTCCGCTTCCCTCAGCGTGAAAACTAAAATCAATCTGTCTCCTGCTCAGTGCGATCTTTTTTACCATGTCCGAGGCCTAACTCCTTCATCCAACAAGGACACTTAGCTGGACAAAGTTCCTGAACCTTCTAGTTCCTGAGCCTTCTAGTTCCTGAGCCTTCCATGTGGCTTGCCTATCCCTGTGGCTTCCCTGTTCCAGAGGCTAGCCTGTTGCTGTGGCTTTCCTATCCACGTGGCTTCCCTGTTCATTTGGAATCCCTGTTACTGACCCTGGACGGTGACCCTGACCTCCCTGCCTGCCGCCTGCCATGACCCTTTGCCTGTTGCCTGGACTTTGCACTACTGCTGCCAGCCCAGACCTCCTGCCAGTTTACAGACTATGGATACTCTTAAAGGACGTTGACCCTTGGCTCTGATCGGTTAATTTGCATCCTTACCTCAGCCCTGCGGGTCCGCTTCCTGATCGGAGACGAGCACGTCAAAGAAACCTGTACTACACGTACGTCTCCCTGCCACAAGAGAAAAGGGAAAACTACAATCTACACAGCACATCAAGGAACCATACAAGTAAAAGGATTATCCACCTGTAAATCAAGCAGTGTAGTACAGTATATCTTATCCAATTTAATACATGCCCTAATGTGAAATTTGTTGGGGAAACCAAACACGCCATCCACAAAAGGATGAACCACATTAGATACACCATATCTGACCATGACACCATAACAACGTTTGGTCAGCACGTTTTACTACTGGACATTCTACTGTATGATTTATTGTTATTAGTTCTGCTGGGTAACTTCGGCAGCTCTCAGGATAGAAGAACACGGGAACTGAAATACATCAGTATTTTGAACTTCAGCAAAAATGACTTGAATTAGCACTGTGGATGTATGATCCTACACCTACAGCATTTGTTAGGGGGAGGTGTCTACAACTCAATTTACACTTCACACTTATACCTGAGGACAATACATCTGCCTAAGGATACATATCCTCTCAACACCTCATTTATGGTTCAAAGGAGCAGGGCAAAAAATATATCCAAAGTCACTTGGTTTGTCTTTCACATACCACACCATTGCTTTACTTGAAAAGTGACAGCAAACACTGTGTGGTTCGTTCCTCTGAGGGTGACTATTGACAGTCAGATTATGACTAAATAAATGCATTTGTAATTTTAGCTTGTCTTTTCTGCTATTCAGTGTTGAGGTAGCAGATGGTGTAGTGTGGATATTATACAGAATATTTCTAACTTGTAAGTACATTTTCCTGAAATCGTAATATTTCTAAGATCACTACATGGCTTTCCATTGGACCTCTACAATTTTACAGTACCACCTTTTTTCCTAGGTGGATACTGCCCTGTTATCACTAGTCTCCATACAGCATTTAAGGCATACTGTACAAATGCATATCAAATGTTTCTTTTCGAGTTGTTTATGTGAATACCGTAATGATAGGGGTATACAATAACACACTAAAGGAGTCGTTTATTTCTCCTTAAATCGACACATCAAGGAGAAATAAACTACTCCTTTAGTGGGTTATTGTATACCCCTATCATTACGGTATTCACATCATACTTTGAGTGCAGCAATTGGGGTTCTTGTGTTAGCTTTAGGCTAACTTCTGTCTCTACCATATGCATTTTATCCCCTTGCACCCTAGTTCCTCTTTTAGTTTCATTGGAGAGCGTTGATTCCATTTCTATAGGTAGTTTGAGTTGTTTATGTGCATCAGTCCCATCTTCACCTTTTGCTACACAGGAAGGAATTTCCCTACAAAGTTGAGTTTATTGTGAATATGTTATAAAGTCACCCCTTGAATTTTGTTTAGGGAGATCAAGGTCAACGAGGTCTGCCTGGAACAGATGGCCCTCCAGGGATACCGGTAAGAACATTGAGCCTACTTGCCTTGGAATTATAACAGAGCATGGACAGTGCTTCAATAAAGTATGTACTGTAAGCACTGGTAGAGAGAGACATCTAGTGGAGAATTAGATACCACATGTACTATGGTGCATTTCCACTTATTTGGGATTTATGTTAATGTGCTTGTTTGTGGCACTACATGAAAAATAGAAATGAATAAAATCCCCAGAAAAATAATTAGAAAAGTTTAAACTGTGCTCAGGTTTGTTTTTACAGTTTGTATTCCAATATAGGGTTGCCAGACATCCCGTATGTACGGGATTGTCCCATATTTCATTGACTTGTCCTGAAAAGGTCTGTCGGGACGCGTCATTGTCCCATATTTTAGTGCCTAGACATGAAATGCCTGAACTTAAAATTACTGTGATGAAATCGTCATAAAAACATTATAGATGTCAACTTGAGTGTAATAGTTACTTTTTCCGATGGATGTTGCCTTAATAAATTATTAAAATATTAAAGTTAGGACCCTGCCTGGTCATCTCATAATACCATAACACCAAGGCCGGCTCGTCCATTAGGCGAACCTAGGTGGTCGTCTAGGGCTCAAAGGTCCTTGGGGCGAATAGAAGACGATGTCAGCGGAGGGAAGACGTTGAGACAGCGGGAGATGGTGGCTTGGCTGTGGCAGACAAAGACATCTGATTGGGCAGGAGCACAGGAGGTGGCAGGGGAGGTACGCACTATAACACCGGTGCAGGAAGTCAGGCACCGGAAGTCAGGCACCAGTCAACTTCTGGTGTTACAGAGCGTACCATCCCTGCCATCTCCTGTGCTCCTGCTCCGATCGGATGTCTTTGCCTGCCACAGCCAAGCCACCACCCCCCGCTGTGTCTCAAAGTCTTCCCTCCGCTGACATCGTCTTTTACTGCTGCTCTGCTCCCTGACTCCTGTGCCGCCCCGCTCCCGCTGTGCCGCCGCCAAGCCTGGTAAGTGAGGGGGGGGGGGGGGCGCAAATTTTAAGCTTCGCCTAGGGCAGTGTTTCCCAAGTCCAGTACTCAGGGAACCCCAACATGTCAGGTCTTAAGAATATCCCTGCTCTAGCAAAGGTGGGTCAATCAGCGGCTCTGTCATTTTGACTGAGCCACCTGTTGTGGTTCCCTGAGGACTGGAGTTGGGAAACACTGGCCTAGGGCGCATGAAACCCTTGTGCCAGCCCTGCATAACACCCACCCCTCTAGGCGTTACTTTTTCTCCCACCGCTACTTGTTAGATCAGTGCACATCTTTCCCCGCCCGGCCAAGAGCAGAGATGATAAAAACCAAAGCATACAGTGGTCAAGCAGGAGATACCATTCAGCTCGAAGCACTTGCAAATCATTCATCACTCATTGTGACCTCACACGTTCATACTGGAATCCGGCGTCCGTATTATAAAAACTTAAATGTGGCAACCGTATCCCAATATCACGCCTCTCCTTTCATTAGTAGCCAGCTATAAGTACTCAGGGTATGCATGTATTTTTCTTTCATTGTGTTGCAGTGCAAAGAACAGCTAGATTACTAATCGTTTGGCTAAAGATCATATTACAGAAGATAATGTTTTGGTCTCGACTGAGTGAGATGCCCAACATGTGCCAATGATGAAAAAAAAAAAGTCCTGGCTTTATTGCAAGATTTTTTTTTTTCATTTCAGACACGTTGTGCTTGGGCAAGTGATGTTGGTGCACATTATTTTGGATAAAAGCACATTTCAACCGACTGTAATACACACTAATGGAGAGATGTGCGTAGTATAGTACAGATGCCACTGCTGGTTTTAGACTACTTGCCAAGGAAAATCTGTGACCATCTCCCAGTAACTCCTGAGATGGTCCACAGAAGGCTGTAATGGCCCATCAGATTAACACAGCGGGGCTCCATGTGTTTGAGTGGGACTCCCAGCCCAGTAGGATTCACACAGTGCGAATCCCATTCAAATGCAGGGATCCCCACTGTGTTAATCTGATGGGGTATTAGTCTGCTGCAGAAATTTTTCAGCATTGGATGGGTTTTAGTGCAGAACTCTCAAGGCAAGCAATCTGCAACCGCTGTTGCAGCTGTATGTCTGCTATGAGTCCAGGAACATGCTTTACACTATATTATAGAGTTTATTTTTCATGTGTGTACTTGAAGTAACATAGCTGTGGAATATCCAACTGTTAGAATGTCTCAGCTATGTCACTACAGAAAACACCAAGATCTCATAAGTCAATTACTGCCATACAATGCAATGTCAGTAAACATTGGCTGGTACTCAGATACACCTTATCGCGGCTTAGTGAATACAGGCGCATGCCTTTTGTGTTATTGCTGTTAAAATAAGAGATCATTTCAGCTTAATATATATGAACCCCATTAACACCTTATTTAAAAGTTTGTTTTATGTTTGCATAACATTTTCTGTTACACTATGGGGCCTATGCACCGCATATGGATTTCATGGTGTAAAATGACATAGTTACATAGTAGATGAGATTGAAAAAAGACTTATGTCCACCGAGCTCAACCAATGTTACACAAAAATCTCCCATTGTATTGCGCTTGGGTACACCTATATGCTAACCTTACTTTCCCCAATGTGCCTCTTAAGTGCCATAAATGGTTTTACTCAAATATTTTGGCACACAGAAATAGAGTGCTTTTGTCACACAAATGTAAAAGTTATGTACTAGACATTTTTTTCTGAGACAAAACAAAACGTTGAACCTGGCATAAACTCTAAAAAGTGAATGCAGAATTACTTTGCTGTGTATCAACCAAAAATGTATTTGACACAGCACAAATGTTTAATTATATAACGATGTATTTGTTTCCACAGTATGCAAATACTATTACAATAATCATTTAGATTTACTAATACTGGTTATATAGATTTAAAAAAAATACACGTAATTCTGTTTGAATTTAAATTGTGTCAATCATGTATTCAACATTATGCAATCTGTCAGAATTAATTTCAAACAAACGAACAAAGTCATCTATATGAAGTCACAAAAAATGTGCATTTTATGAAGGTTATTATTATTATTTTGCTCTAAAATTCGATGCACAATAAAAATTCAAGTATATCTTAGTACAGAAAAGTGGTGCAATTCTGTATCACAAACGTTGCTCCAGATGTATCAGTAAAAAAATAATTATTATTCCAATGGGATATATATATATATAAAGCAGAAAATAGCTGTGTTAGTCCAGTTGCAATAGTGCAGAATAAATGAGTTCTTCAGTATTCGGTGATACCTTTTTTATTGGACTAACAATTTATGTCATAGGACAAGCTTTCGAGAGTTATCCTCTCTTCTTCAGGTCAAGCAATATTCCCTTGCTGCAGTGGAAGTGCGGTTTGCTGGGTGATAATGGTGAAAGACAGGGTTGCAGACCTGTCTAAGACATGCAAATGAATATACAGGAATATTTACAGTTGCTTTATGCTTTACTGTGGAGGGTTTTAGTCACTTTTTTTACCCACCATAACCTTAATAGTCGTGGTGATTACCTACTCTTATCTCATTTGAGCAAATGTCGGTAAGCCAACCTCACACTGATGAGACCCATCAAGGTTGAAACATGTCTGTGAGTGGGTTAACTGACTTTGCATCTCTCAAGTCCTTGCTTAAAAGCTGTGTTTAAAGCAGCATGCATTGACTAAGGGTTGCTCATGTAATGTGAGCATGAGATAAAAAGTGGCACTGTGTGCTCATTTGCATGTCATTTCCCAGAATCCCTTGCTGCAGTGGAAGTGCTGTTTGCTGGGTGATAATGGTGAAAGACAGGGTTGCAGACCTGTCTAAGACATGCAAATGAATATACAGGAATATGTACAGGTTGCTATATATATATATATATATATATATATATATATATATATATATATAAACGTGGTGCTGGTTATTGCCCCAGAGCTGCCCCCCATTTGCCTTGTTCTTGCATCTCATGCTGTCATGTCTGTCTTGGCCTGCACTCATTGCCCTGTAAAGATTTGTAGGCCCTTCAGGTAACGATGGTGTCAATGTTGATAAATGTAACAAGAGACATACAGAACTATTTGTCAGCCTGTGTATTGTTTGTTTAGGGTTTTCGTGGTGTTCCTGGGCTTCCTGGCACAGTGGGGATAAAGGTAAATGTTGAAAAATTGTTATATAATATTTAAAGTAGCAACACCTGCAGTACCTAATCAACAATTATTTTCACAATGTAAAACGGAAGATCCTCCTGAGCTGAAACACGCTATTCTCAGCTCTATGGACACTCTCGTTTCAGAGAAATGTACTCTGGGTCGGCTGAACTCCATTGGGCCAATAGGAAGCTACTATGTCATCAGGGAATGACACTTCACCTGCAAATGCAAAGGCACATTTCTTAGGACCCAGGGGGTCCCAGCCTCTGTGAATAGTACAGTTTAGCTCAGGAGTATCGCTCTGTTCAGATTGTGAAATTTTTTTGGGGGGGGGACTACTGTTTTAAGTGTATGTTTGTAAAATAATGCACACCTTGTGTCCCTTACTTACACACCTTTCTATCTCTTGGACGCACTGTCAATTCATAACAAGTACTAGAATTTCAAAATGGATTAGATTATTGAGTGTAACTTTCCATTATAGGGAGAAAGAGGCATTCCGGGACCAAAAGGTACAAGTGGACCTCTGGGCCTCAAGGTAAGAAAACGCCTGATCATCATCAAGCTGTTATTTTATGGTCTTATTATTATTATTATGTTTGGTCTGTGCTGTGATCTTTAACCTTGACATAAACTCCTGTATTATTCACTGCAAATAAGCTGCATACATGTTGTTGTCCACTGCCACCCACAGGGCAGACAGAGAATGCCTCGCAAAGAACAAGTGTTTATGCCAAATTATATTTATCAATGTATTGGACTTGCAGTTCACTATACCATACTGTACCTTCTCGATTTTTCATTAACCATCGTCTCATAATTTATGATGTGTACTGTCACATTTCACAGCATATGCAGGGCTGGTGTTGTTATGGAATATTTAACGGCTTATAACAAACTAACAAAATAAGTACATGAATAATTTAAAAACATTAAGTAATTTGGACAGCGTTCTAAAGCCGTTTTCTTTTAAAATGTCACAATGCAATGTTTGAAATCAATATTTTACTTAATTTCTGAACATTTTAAAATCAGTATCTCTCCTACCAGGTGGTTTGCAATGAGGCAAGTGATATAAATTAAAAAGACAAATGAAAAGACACCTGTACAAAATAATATTGTGGGCCTTTAACCCCTCCAGCGCATAAAGTATAGCGGGATCAGAGTATTCACTTGTGTTGCAGTGGCATGATCGCGTCACTCCTTTGATGAAACTTCCGGAGAGTTCTAAACACGACTTCCTCTAGAACACGAGCAAAACGGTTGTGTCTCTAGATGTCATAAGAGCCCTCAGCATGCTATCTTTTATGGTGACCAGTGAGGATCTGGCTTTAAAGCAGTTTTTATTGTTAAATACCTTACGTGTGTGAAAAATTATTTATTTTTTAGTATATACAGTGTACAGTGTGTGTTGTATATATAATATAATTATATATATATATTATATATATATATTATATATATATATATATATATATATATATTATATATTTATATATTCATTGGCATATAGATTTTTGCTCTTATGGTTCAAGTAGTTTAAAACTACTATTATACAGCCTTACTCGCATTGTGTTGCCCACAGCAGACACCAGCTGAACTCGCATAATACTATAATTTGGCCCCACTAAACACAAATTCCATGCTATTTAACACCCCCCAAGATCCCCCCCCCCCACACCAGCTGTGCGGCTGGACGTACCCCATCCTGAGGCATACTCAATCCCACAATGAGCAGCCACTTTACCTTTTTGTTTCAACATTGCCCCATTTTCCCTCCAGTTTGTAAGCTCTCAGGAGCAGGACCCTTGTTACCTTTTGTATTTGTTTGCCCTTATTTGTATGTCATTCTGATTATGCAATTGATGTTACTCTGTGCTGCTCTGCGGAATATGTTGGTGCTTTAAACGTAAATCGTCATAATAACGGCACTGGCAGAGTTACAGAAGTCCCTCCACGTAAAAAAATATCCTGCCCCTCCCATTACCTATCTGACTGCAGACACGTGCAGGTCATGTGGAGCTAAGTGATTGAACAGGCAATGGCTTTTTAATGGGTTTCAAATATCAAAATGAATACCATAACTTCAGTCCTTCGATGTACAGGTGACCAGTACAGAAACTGCAGCATTAACTGAGCCGACAAGCAATAGCTAACGCCTGACAGCAGTTTTAAAAACTTCATTATGGTGGTACTATTGGTTTGTAATGTGGGTTGAATGAAGGAGAGGTAAGGCCGTGATTATATCTAAAATAGCCCGGTGGCGTCGCGTGGCCCGATGCTGCGTGTCCGAAAAACAAAGTGCATGAATCAAATGAAATCTTTCATACCTATTGCGACGGCCTCGCAGCGCCGAACTGCAAAGCGGCAGACTGGTGAGGAGACTTGGAAAATTGTTTTAGCTAGGTGACGGCCGCGTCATGTGAGTGGCTCAGCCAATGAAGGCGAACCGCTCACTGCGACACCTCCACCATGCCTTCCCCGTCTCCTCCGGCTGCCTCCTGCCTGCAGTTCAACTTGCCGCTTTGCCGGATCGCAGCGGTGACATCACCGGATAGCGCTGCCGCCCTGCAGTTTAGGTATAATCGTAGCCTTACATCGCTGTGCTTGAAGCAGGGGAACTGGTTGAAATCTTGGTATCCGATCTTTGGACAAACCAATCCCTCCATTCAAGACACCAAAATTAGATTGTGATTTCTAGAGTATGTGGTTGAGTTAAAGGCTGTACATTGCAACAGTGTTTAAAATAAATATTATTATGAATTATGAAACGCAACTTTACAGCTTAATACATTCTAAAGATTGAGGCATTAGTTTGTGCCAATTTGACGTTAATAAAAGTCCTTATAAAGGCACACGACATGATTGTTTAGCTTAATAAAATACTAGACAAACAAGTAATAACTAAGCAGTTGCTAAAAGCCCGATCAGTTTACATTCTCACAACTACATGTTTGTAGTTATATCTCCATAATGATATATTTGATGTACTTGTTGCGTGTCTGCAATAGTTTAAGTACATGTGTATATTGGTTACAGGGAGAAAATGGGCCAGTTGGTCCACCAGGAACGGATGGGAGAGAAGGACCAAAGGTAGAATTCTGTGTGTATCATTGTTTTTTCACCCACTCGCAAAAAGTTATAATTTTTTTTTTTAATGTAACATCCTTTGCGTTATCAATCTCAGGGCGAACCAGGCGACTCTGGATTGCCAGGACCTCCAGGTGTTCCTGCACTAAAAGTAAGTGTAATTGTGTTTCTAACCAAGCTTACAGCACTGTGAGCAGTGTCTGAGTGAACACATATCAGTGCCATTGTTATCAACTCTTGTTAACTAGCGATTCCTTAGTTTTATTGAAACATGATCCAAATAAGTCAATAACCATGAAAAGGCTGGATCGTTACTTTATAGCAGTACTGGGGGAAATGGTGCTGAAACCCTAAGATAAGAAAAATTAGATTATACCTAAATGCTAATAATTAATTCCGCATTAACTAAATGTGGTAGATAAAATGTGGTAGATAAAACCTGTTCCCCTTCCTAGTCAGTACTCCAACATCCTTCCTAATTATTTGATCACCACTATACTATTTTGTTGATCTCTAAAAATATCAATAGAAGAAAACAAACTTTCAGACACAATTTGAATTGTCTACTACAACATACTTAAAAATAATTATACTTGTTGAAGGCTGGGGCCACTTCCCCAAACTCATTTGCAATTGTCAGCATTTAATATGAAGACGTTTAAGATATTTGTATTAAAAAAAAAATCAGTAGTCCTTTTTCACGTCCCATAAAATGTCTTTGTTTCACAATAATATTATGGATTCCCCTAAGAAACAGATTGTGTTTTATCAGTGTTTCACCAATAAGCAGAGTTGCACAGACAATAACTTTCCTCCCTGTTTCTACAAGTATCCAATGCTTCTCTGACTTTACTCTCAATTATGATTTTTAGTTAGACCCAGTTCATCTTAACAGTCCATTTTTTTTAACCATTTGGTGCTCAATATGAATACAGGGTGGCAAATTCCATAATTCCACTTGACTAATCCAATTGATCCAATGGACAACCCCTATATTCAATTGCAGAATGTTGGGTTCTATGTACCATGCAGAGAAAAGGGTGTTTACAAGATGCACTTCTCTATTTGTAGGAGCACATGTGTAAGAACAGTGTTTGCACCTGGTGCAGAATGTTAGGCTTGCACTGTCAAGAGATGAACACTTGTCTATTAGCAATATTTATCTGGATGCCAACACATTCAGTCTTCTAGGGTTAAGTAGAGACTTTACATGCAGTCTTGCTAAAGACTCGATGATTGAGAAAAATACTCAATTGGATTATTATTTTTTTGTATAGAACTTTTTACTGCACTAAAAGCACAGGGTAACAGCAGAACGAGATGACCGTTACAAAGAAATGTATGAAAGCATCAAACTTATACTTTATTCATTTCTATGGGATTTTCATCATATAGGCCACACTCCCTAATCAATATTAAGATTTTCAGCAGTGTATTAGAGTTCATTCCTGGTACCTTCTATATAACTGATTTTTCCTTTTCCAAATAATTGGTCTGTTACTGTACTAATTTCCCTCATTATCAGGATAACCAAATAATATTACCCATCTTGACCTTGTTACTAGCTTCCCTCTCGGATCCAGCCATATCTTTGCTGTGTTCCCATTCCTGTTTCTACTGAAAATATTGGCACAAACCGCTAAAATATAAGCAATTCAACTCTTTTGCCACTATTAATACTAATAACAAGATACTAACTATCGGTACAATAATAAACACACATAATGTGTTTATATTGTAGTGACAGTTAATGCTTGCAAAGAACAGAATTGAATATGCAAGCTGTGCAAGACAATTTGCAAACGTATAACTGAAGATGTAAGAGAATGTAACTGTGATGGTGAGAAATTGAAGATAACAAAAGCTTAAGTAAGACAAAGCAGCGAATTATGGTTGGGAAGAAGCAACTCATTGCACTCAAACAACGATGGATCAACAATCAAGACTGTGCACTTTTAAGAGAGTTGAGGACTTCTACATGAAATTGTATGGAACACAGAAACACGGCATAATCTACCAGAAGACAAGTGAGAAGGAACCACCAATGAGTACCATGCGTTCTTCGGAAGAAATGGCAAAAGCACTAAATCCATGGAGAAGCTAGGAATAAGTTAAAAATCATTGCAAAAATATTTGTATGCTGCTTGAAGAAAAGGAAAATTCCAGAACAATGGAGTAATGCCATAGTTATCCTTATCCCAAGACAGGAGACAAAGAAGACCTCAAAACTACAAGACCAATCAGTCTACTTTCAATTACAAGATTTATTTTTTACAAAGATACTATTAATCTGCTACAACAAACCCTAGACTTTGCTGAGAATAGAGATATGGGGGTTGGTAGTGGATACAACACAGACCACATCCAAGTTATACAAGAGTGATTTCCCGATGTAATGAATAAGATCTATTACTCAGTTTAGGATCTGAAGATTACGGAAAAGCGTTGATTCTGTCTACACCTCAGCGGTCCTAGATGCATTAAAGATAAAATGTTGAAGAAGCATATATTGATATTAAAATAACTTTTACGAGAATGCCACATCAACCATTAGACTACATGAAGATACAAGCAGATAAGGATCAGTAAGTGAGTGTGACAGGGAGACACCATGCCACCAAAGCTTTTCACAGCAACCCTTGAAGATTGTTTCAGACATTCGACTGAGAAGAAAACAGAATCAAAATCACCAGTGAGTATTGAGTTCACCTACGAATTGCATATAACATTGTTATTTTTGCCATAAGTCCCAGAAGACATCCAACAACAAATTAGAGAACTCACCGAAGCAAGCAAGAAAGTGGGACAACATATGAATCTCAGCAAGACCAAAGTGATGTTCAACAGTGTGTCAATTCTGCAAAGATTTAAATAAATGGAATAGAACTTGAAGAAGTCAAAGACTATGTCTACTTTGACCGGCAACAACCATGGGAACCGCTTGAATTAAATATAGAGAATGAAGATATGTAGGATGGAGCACATGGGAAGAAACAAAAATATTTCAAGGAACCTTCCAGTGTGCTTCAAGTCTTTCAACCAGTGTTTTCCTGCCCATGCTCTCGTATGGATGTGAAACTTGAACCCTAAATGTGAAGATAATTCAGAAGCTTCAGACAATGCAAGAAGTATAGAAAGATGTATGCTGGGTATAACAACCAAAGAGACAGGAAAAAGAATGAATAAGTTTGAAATCAAACAAATCTGTGACATCATCACAATGGTGAAGAAATTAAAATGGCAGTGGGACGGACATATCACAGAGAAATTACCATCGTTGGACAAAGATGTTACTCAATTTGAATTCTTGTGAGAGGTTAGAAGACCAAGCCAATGACCAAGTAAGATAGGAAGATGAAATCTGAAAATTCTTGGAGCAAAAGGGAGAGAGGCTTGAAACTGCAATACCTGGAAGATCATTAGGGAAGCCTTCATCAACAGTAAATCGCCAAGTCTGAAGATGATGTTGATAATATTGTGTGTGTGTGTGTGTTTGTGTGTGTGTGTGTGTGTGTGTGGTGGTGTGTGTGTGTGTGTTGTGGTGTTTGTGGTGTGTGGTGTTGTGTGTGTGTGTGTGTGTGACACAGAATGTGCTACATCTCATTATAATGTGTACTTTGTAATACCTCCCCAACATCTTCTACTCACACTCCCCAAGTCGAAACCTGGTGCACAGATGGCAAAATTAGATCAGAGTACTTTTATTCAATGACGGGGGGAAAAAAGGACCCGTTTTGCTCCAAATATTGCCTTGATAATATTAGCCATGGGAGTGATGGATCAAGGAAAACCGGTTGAAAAATGTACACAAACTGCATTATTTTCATCTTGCAACAATGTATTAAGGTACAGTATTTGCTCCAAGTTTTGTCTCCATATGCATCAGCTTGCAATTGAGAGATTGTGAATAACAGGAGTTAGGGAGAATTTACATGATACACACATTATTAAGCTGTGTATCAAATTCTGCGTCTTTGCTTTTATCTGGTATTTGTGTCAAAATAAACTGGCCAGTCTGAAGTAATGTAAACCTGTCTGGCTAACAATTTGCAGCACATAGGAAATTCTCTTACATTTGATGTGAACACGTGCAGAAAATGGAGCAATGCTCCTGATCTTCGGAGCCGGAACTCCGCTTCCCAATATTTACTTTTATGTTTAAAGCTTTTACTTAGTTTTTTTTTTCTATTACTGATGTGAAGCTCTATGTACATGGATAGTGCTATACAGGCTTACAAAACAAGCGCACACTTTCTTTTCATTGATGCATCTCCCCTATGGTAGCTTAACACCTTGATGGAGGTTCGTCCAATATGGCCACACATTTTTCTCTATGTGAACCATCAATAAAGCCAACCTTGTGGGGGGAAAAGAATGTGTAGACAGGTCAAATATTGAAGGTATAAAACTTCTTCTAAAATCACTCGCATACAGATGCAGCGGCCGTTATACGAACAAATCACGAACCCGTTTTCGTGCGCGCTGCTGTATTCCACGCATTAACGCGGCCAATCACCCCAGGCACCGTGTTTTAGCCGCGTTGCTTGTTTGAATTTCATGGATTTCTGTTTCTTTGGGTGCAATGAAATGAATGAATTGTAATGTGTACAGTACTTGCTAAGTGTCAATTTCAGGTTGTTTAAAAAAAACCAGAACACTAAAATGCCATTTTCTGCACTCGCGTCTAAAGGCGGTACTGTTGGAAGAAATCACGCACCATCAAATGGGTATTCCGAGGTATACACCGCGTGAAGTGTTCGAATAATGGCTGCTGCATCTGTATTGCCTGTTCTTTAAAGGCATTAAGAACGCCCAATGTGTTTCCTGTAGTCCTTCTTGTGTTCCTCAATCACAATGTAGATAGGTAGATGATATACCGTAGATGGGAAAAGGGAACTTTGTTGTCATGTTAATTACTAATTAAAAATCACAGTTCCCGAAGACTGCTGAGCAAAATTGTTGCATGGGAGCTGCACGTGGTAGATACATTATTTTGATTTAAAGTTTTATTGAATACACAGTAGCCAATATATAAATATATTATATGTGTCATCTTTAGGGAATATATGAAGGGAATAGAATTGATGCCCTTACTATATATTTGTACATGACTCTATATGTTGCGGTAATAATGCAGTGATATTGTCCTGATTCTGTTTGTTTCAGGGACAAAGAGGAGACCAGGGACTGCCAGGTTTGCTGGGTTCTATGGGAGGTCACGGACCAAAGGGACACAAGGTGAGTGTGGTCTCTGTATGCCTCTGTTTACTCTCTTTCTTAAAAGATGACTGCCATACCACGCTCCCCCCCCCCACTTTCCTAAGCAATAAAATAATGATGCAATATAAATATTTCTTACTCATCATGTGTAGTCATTGTGCACTCGCGTACCGCATGAAAGGCCCTGAGTGACCTGAAATATTGCAATGTGATTGCATGCTCTGGCAAAATAAAATGCTAGGAACTTACAGGCATACTTCACATTACGTACGCAATGGGTCCAGGGCATGAATGTAAAGCGAAAATGTACTTAAAGTGAAGCACTACCTTTTCCCACTTATCGATGCATGTACTATACTGCAATCATCATATATGTGCAGAACTGATGTAAATAACGCATTTGTAGCAGGCTCTATAGTCTCCCCACTTGCGCACAGCTTCGGTGCAGGTAGGGAGCCGGTATTGCTGTTCGGGACGTGCTGACAGGCGCATGCGTGAGCTCCATTTGCCTATTGGGCGAGGGGAATCAGCGCGTCACTAGTACGGCGGTCTGTAGGACAGAATAAGTGTCGGTACTCGCAAAGCGAGCGTACGGACACGGGTATGGGGCTACTGAAAATATGTCCTTATTCGCGAGTGTACTTAAAGTGAGTGATGCCTGTATTTGCCTTTTCCTTGTAAGGAATTTAGGAACCGTGAGTATTGTTTTTAGTGCTGCCCTTATTCTTTTTTTCGTCTCTTGGGCAAAATATATTTGTTCAAAATCTGGCAAGACAGTACCACCATTTCCTTGTGTTCCTTAGCTGTATTTCTACCATTGTGGAATTCATTGAGTAGTGCAATTTTAGTGAACCACAAGTTGAGTCATAAGAAATATACCCCTTTGTAGTCTCTTTATTAAAAATTGTAATGAACTATTCAGAGCAAATCAGCTATTCTAGCTAAGGCCAGGTTTTATTTTCCTGGGTATTGTACTATAGAGGCATGTTGCAAAAGACAAGGCAAAAACATGTGGGGTATCTGAGAGGTTGTTTTATTCACTTTTGAATAAACCAGGAACATAAAGAAGCTTACAGTAATTCAGCATAAAAATATCACAAAACAATAGATAAAACAGACTTTTCAAACATACTTTTCAGAGTTTGGTTAAACCTTTCTACCAATCCGTCCATCTGTGGATGATAGGCCAATGTATGAATTGATTTTACCTCTAGAAATGTTAAAACCTCCTGCCAAACTTCAGGTTGGCCATAAAATGTGTTCATTGCTCGGTTAACATTACCTGGGGAAGTCCCACCCTAGAGAAGAGCTCCAACAACTTGTTGGCCACCTGTTTAGCCGTGGCAGACTTCAGTGGGAATGTCTCCACATATCTTGTGGCATAGTCCACTATCACCGGTGTCCCTTTGTAGAGGGTTCCAGGGCGTCCTACCAAGTCTACCCCAATCCTCTCAAAGGGGACTGAGATCAATTGTAGTGGGACCAAGGGAACTGTTTTTTTGTCCCTTCTGGCTAGTTAGTTGGCATTTAGGGCAGGATTTACATAATTTGGCCACATCACTATGCATCCCTGGCTAGTAGAATCAGGGCACAATGAAGCCTAATGTTTTATCTTTACCAAGGTAGCCAGCACAAGGGAGAGTATGCGCTAGGGTGAAGATAGTTTTAACAAACATTCTAGCTGTCAAGATATGCTTGGTGGCCTCCCCTGTTGGAGGATGCTTATTCAGCCGATACAAAATATCCTTCAAGAATTCAAAATGAGGGAACGACAATACCCCCTGCAAGTCTAGCACATTGTCATCAACCTTAATCACTTTCTCATATTGTCTAGCAAGGACTGGATCCGCCATCTGTCTCAGGGGAAAGTCAGGAAGAGAGAACTCTAAAAAGGCTCCAGGCTCCAGTCTCCCCTCCATTCTGTCCGTTCCCCATCATAACGTCTGCTCATGCATGATAGTATTATTACCTCAAGTCCCCAACATCTCCAAACAGTCCTGTTTTCCCAGCATTTCTGCTTCCGGGATTTCGGGATCCAGTGTTTAAGGGGAAACATGTTGGCCGAGAAGGGGAAGAGTTTGTCCGGTTTCACCTGGACTGAAGAAGGAGACTCCAGCGGAGAGAGAGCCAATAGACTGTGGAAGAAGGGCCAGTCCTGTCCAAGCAGGACAGGGGCAGAAAGACATGGGGCTGCCCATTCGTCTATTTATCTGCATCTGGATATTGGCAGTCGGGTAGCACTTTGTGTCACCATGGATACATTCTATGCTCTACTGGGATTCATAAGAGAGCAGTTAAGGGGGTAGAAGACCTCAGAAGAGAAGCGTTATCCTTGAGTCCACAAGTGCTTGGACATATTTTCCCTCAATCTGGCCTGGAAGCATTCAGTGCTTGGAACTTCCTCGGGGTAAAGCTGTGGCAAAGGTCCGGCCAAAGGAGCAAGCCATCTGTGGGCACAGCATAGGAAGGTGACCAGGTTTCCCAAAGGAGGAACATGGACATGTTTCTCTTCCCACCAGTTGATGGGTATTTCTGGATGGGCCTAAAAACTGGGGACCAGGAACCAGGTGGATTCGGTGGGTGGCGTCCTCGGAAGTCCGTCTCTCTGTCGGAAATAGCCCTGACATAGACTCCTAAATCTCCCTCTCACACAGTTCCTTTGTCAGTCCACCAGATGTGCTACTGTTTCTGTCTCCTCTTGGGTTTTCCTGTCTTCTGTCCCTGCCTACCTTTATAGTTTCCTGTTTTCTGCTCCTCTTTGCCTTTGTTTTATGTGCCTGACTCCCTCTCCCTTATCTGTTCCTGTTCCTGTATTAGTCCTTATACATTTAAAGGTCCTTGCTTACAACTGGCTTGTCGCCGTTTGTCCTGCTCCCTGGTCCCAGTCCTGCTCCCTGATCCCAGTCCTGTTCCCCTGCCCTGTTCCTGCCTTCCTGCTGTGACCCCGACTACGATTCCTGCTGCCTGCCCTGGACCCTTGCCTCTGACCCCAACTAGCCATGCCTGCCCCTGCTGTTCTGGCCATCAAGGTCTTTACCTGCACCTGGAGTCCGTGACAGAAAACAAAGGCCAGTTCTGGACCTCTCCAGAACAGATCCATCATCTGCCTGCTTGAGCAGACCCCTCCCGCTTGGGATGGGGGAAGACACTCTATTGATGAGGAGCTGACATTGGGAGGCAGACGGGTGTTTCGGCGTTGAGCGGCATTTGTGGCTGGAACATCGGATCCCTTTGTGGGGTTTGGCTGCACCAAGTAGGGAGGTTGTAGTTCGCGGGCTGATCTGGTCTCCCTCTGTGGGTGTCCGCATGGGCTGGTAGGGCTTGTTCTGGCAGGTCCCATTCGTTCAAATTTTCGACCAGCTGTACAGCCTGTGCTAGGATCTTAGCAGTATTGTGCTTCACCCAGGAGTGGGTCAGAGGGGTTATCACATGTAGGAATTGTTCCAGGACGAACTGTTCAAGAATTTCCTCCTTGGCATGCCGTTGAGGTTTGACCAAGCAAGAACATAAGTCCAGTAATTCCTACACTAAGACACGGGGCCTCACGTGGGAAGTAAATGTCAAATTCTGGAACCGTTGCCAGTAGGCCTCTGGGGTCAGGCCTAAATGATCCAGAATGGTTGACTTCATCAACTTATAGTCCACAGCCTGGTTCACTGGTAGGCCTTGGTAGGCGGCCTTGGCTTTGCCTAAGAGAAGATTGGCCAAGGTGCTTGCCCTGCTATCCTCATATAGCCCCGGTCCTTGGTGACCCATTTCAAACGTTAGCAAGAAAGTCTCTAGATCCTCCGCCGGATACATTTTCCTCAGGAGCACCAGCGGGTAGTTCAGGCCTTCTGGTCCGGAAAAGGGAGAGGACCGAGCCAGTAGCTGGCCAGGCTTCCATCCCGTGCAGCCTGTATTTTTGTCCTGCACGGCCTGGTGCTAGGTTAGGAGTTTGACTTGTTGCTGCAGTAATAGTCCAATTTGCCTGGCCTAATCTTGCAGAAACGTCTTAATAAAATGTTCCACTTTTTTTTTTTACGGCCCTTTGGATGCAGGGCCCCCACAGCATCCCACATCTAACACCATATGTTGCACAAGACAAGGCAATGACACGTGGGGTATCTGAGAAGGCTTGTTTATTCAATTTCAATAAACCAGGAACATAAAGGAGCTTCATTCAGCAAGTCACAAAACAATATGATCGGAACAGACATGTTCAACAGTTTAAAATGTGGGGTTCCCTTTACTCAGGAAGGGCCATCCAGGGTCTTGGTGCTTAAGCTCAGGCACCTGTCTCTCACTGGATCAGACATCAGTCTCCCTGTGACTCTGACAGCCCTGAAACAGTGACAGTGCTGGTGTTTTAAAACCCCTTAACGACGCAGCCGGGGTCTGGTTAATTATCCAGCCTTTCTTAGGCTGGGATTTAATCAGATCCCTGCTGGACTGCAGACTTAAACATAAAACTGCCAAGCATACATTTACTTCGAGGATTCACCCTGTCACAAGGTATTTCTTTGATGAATTAGTCTTACATTGTAAATATAAACTGCATGGAACGTTTGATGAATTCTCACAATTTTATTTTAGAAAGGTAGAATACAAAGACAAACTAGAAAATGACGCATGAACATTAAAACACTTGATTAAGATTGTTTGAACCATTAGTTCCCAACATTTTTTACATGATGACATCCCTAGCTAATTCTTAACTTACAGATGACACCCTTATTTATTTTGTGCAATATAATATTACATTGCGTTACCTTTTTTATACTTGAGCAATCCCGCGCCCCTGCTTTATTTTAACAATTTGTTTTTTTTACAGAATTCTCCTTCGGAGCTGAACATAGCTTTTTTAGCTGCGCACCACCCATATCCTGAGATATGTACCGGTTATGTGGCTGGTGTTTTACTCCAAAAAATCAATATGGCTGCTAAATCTTGCAGGTCTTGTGGGCCAATTGGAAACCGCAACATCATCAGGAGAGATGACATTGCTGCTTCCTATTGGACGATCATTTAAATGTCCGGGAACTGACTAAGGCAACTACACCAGTAAGTTTCCCAGGAACCAGGGAGGCCACAGAGCGAAGGGAAGTGTGGCTTAGCTTTGGGGGATCTCCTGGTTGAAATTACGTCAAAAATCAAAATTTAAATTCGGCCTGCATCAAATTTAAATGAATTGGGTTCAATTTCCCATTTGTTTATTGTCAAGTTAAATTTTTGTGTATTCTATAAATTTTCTGGACACGCCAGGCTTGCGGTTGTAAATCAATTCTGCTAAGCATATGAATTGTAGCAAGTGTAGTTGATAGGTGCGAAGTGACATATTCATAAAGCATCAATAACATGCATAGAAAATGGTGACAATATTGTTTAAAAAATATTCTCTTTCAGGGGGACTGTGGGGATGAAGGAGTAAAAGGAGGACAGGTAAGATTTTTTTTTTTTGTGTTTTATAGTTTAAAAAAAGGAGTTCATGTTTAATTTAGCATTTTAAAACTATTTCTACGTGTATGCTTCAGCCCCAACCTCATTACCCTGTGCTGCTTTTTACTAAAGCCCTGCATCCCTTTAGAAGTTCTCTTTTCCTTATAAACATTACATTCCTTTGCACCCCTAAACCGCTAACATCTGTGTAATTCAGTTTCACAAGGGTCCGGCTGTCTGTCACGCTCTACGACAACCTTTTTGATAGCCGGTTATTTTATACAGACACAAAGATCACTACAAGTTCTTGCAATTGGGAGATTTGGAAATTTCCTTAGTTTTGCCCCCCGACAAAACTGTTTTAATCCTCATTTTTCCATTACCGTGCTGTGTTTATTCAATTGCCTCTCTCTTAAATAACTTCAAAGCTTACAATTTAGAATAGGTACGTAATCTACAAACTACAGACCGTTTTTCCAAGGTCCCCATCAGTTGGGGTTCACTTGTGTCCCATGTGCTAGTAGAATTGATTTAACAGATGGGTACTCCCAGTCCAGATACAGTACTTTTACTGTTGTCATTTGTCACCAATGCTGCTTCTCAGAAACCAACATGACATTTCTGAAATTTACATGTAATACAGTTGTTGCGGCTTTGTCTCTATTGAAATTGTGTGCTTTGTATCGCGTTATTGGCAATGCTCGTATTTTAGTTCTGAACATAGTTTTTGAAGTACATACAATATGAATTAAGGCAGACATTCTCAAACTGTGGTACCTAGACCCCCAGGGCTTCCCAAAGACTGTGGTAGTTGACTCCAAGGCCCTTTAAAATGTATTCTTGATGGCCCTTATCTGCACCCTATGGTCATTTCCATCACAGTCAGCACATCTGTGCTTAAGGTTTTTTTTCTGTACTTACCTATTGTTGAATATTAGGAAGCGTAATGATCCTCCACATTATTATTAACAGTGATGTGATCTGTGAGAATCAAACATTTGGGAAACTTTGATTTAACAATGCTAAATGGTGTTAATTAGCCAATAAGCTTATTTTCCAGCTTTTCCATTCATCTCCTATAGCTATGTCAGTAATTTTGCACAGTACTTTCTGTTTATCGGTTACTGTAAAGTGAGCAGTGTTTGGCAGTATTTAGACATGTCAGTTTTAACTGATTTTCACTAATTTGGTGTCAGTTTCACTAAGTTTTAGCATACGTGTCTCAGACTTTATCTCACTGATAAAAATAAGTAATTTTCCATTAACGTATATATATTTTTTGGCCATGAAACCCCAAAATATCACTGATCAGCCCTTGGAGGTTGACCTCTATGTAGCGCTATTCTAAGAAGGCAGGGGTGTGCAAACTTTTCCCCGTGTGCACCCCTGCCTGCTCTCCTCGGTGCCTTGCCCCCCCCCCCCCCTGCTCGACCCCGGCGTCAAATGACGCGCAGGGTCATGTGACATCACATTGCCATGGTAACGTGACGTCACGTGATCCCGCTACGTCATTTGATGCCAGGTTACCAGGGCGACGCGTCGCTGGAAGGTAAGTGTATTATAGAGGCCTCGCAC
Organism: Ascaphus truei; assembly: GCA_036426205.1. Taxonomy (NCBI): domain Eukaryota; kingdom Metazoa; phylum Chordata; class Amphibia; order Anura; family Ascaphidae; genus Ascaphus; species Ascaphus truei. The sequence continues at coordinate 139,106,000 of CM071568.1, read as the reverse complement.
GGTCCCCCGGCATTTAATTTAAATGCCTGGCGGGAGAGTGTGGGACCTCTATAATTGCCGCATCCCCCCCAAGAAAATAGTTTGCGCACCGCTGCTATAAGGCACCGTTTTGTTCCAGAAGACACCTGATGACCCATTCAAGGTAACCTATACAGTAGTCCAGGTTCGTTTTCGGGGAGTGCAGATATATGTACGAGTGCAGATATATGTACGAGTGCAGATATATGTACAGTAAATAAAAGAAACACACACAGTGCAAGATGTCTCAAATGGTGAGTGAATCTTGATTGGCAAATCCTGCAGAGTTTGTACTCACAGATTCACAGTTCTTTAGTGCATAAACAAAAATCAGTGGCAATGGAGTCTTTATGTGGTGTTGGTGTCTGTACCCGGTAGATCCACAGGTGTAATACCTTTGTGGAATAAGGTAAGAAAAGCCAATAGTGCAGACTGTAAAAACTTTTTATCTAGATACGGTAAAAGGTATAATACACTAACATGGTGTCAAATATAAAACAGCATATTTACACAAGTAACAAGCGCGATCAGCGGGAACACAGGGCGTTCACTCCTCTCCTCAGATGGGCTCACGTCCCTCGTCTCAGCTCCCACACTTCCGGGTTGGATCCTCAGATGACAGGAACCAAGAAGGCAGCACTCTGTAGAGAACTGTGTTTCTTTTTTAAATATCGTGCGCCCAACCCCCCCCCCCCAAAAACTGGACTTCTGAGAGAAGATTGAGAACGCAATCCAATTTTAAGGGTTTGAGTTGTGAATCACGCTTTTTTATATCACGCTTTATTTGGCACAGTCACGACTAACACTTATTTGTATGCAATATTTGTTTGCATTTTACTGAATGTCACAGTTTATATACACTTTGTTATTTAAGAAATGTCCCTTATTGGTTTAAGCGCCACCATAGATAAGGCAAAAGAGGGGGGAGCACAGATATATGTAAAGAAAAGAAACACAGTTCTCTACAGAGTGCTGCCTTCTTGGTTCCTGTCATCTGAGGATCCAACCCGGAAGTGTGGGAGCTGAGACGAGGGACGTGAGCCCATCTGAGGAGAGGAGTGAACGCCCTGTGTTCCCGCTGATCGCGCTTGTTACTTGTGTAAATATGCTGTTTTATATTTGACACCATGTTAGTGTATTATACCTTTTACCGTATCTAGATAAAAAGTTTTTACAGTCTGCACTATTGGCTTTTCTTACCTTATTCCACAAAGGTATTACACCTGTGGATCTACCGGGTACAGACACCAACACCACATAAAGACTCCATTGCCACTGATTTTTGTTTATGCACTAAAGAACTGTGAATCTGTGAGTACAAACTCTGCAGGATTTGCCAATCAAGATTCACTCACCATTTGAGACATCTTGCACTGTGTGTGTTTCTTTTATTTACTGTACATATATCTGCACTCGTACATATATCTGCACTCGTACATATATCTGCACTCCCCGAAAACGAACCTGGACTACTGTATAGGTTACCTTGAATGGGTCATCAGGTGTCTTCTGGAACAAAACGGTGCCTTATAGCAGCGGTGCGCAAACTATTTTCTTGGGGGGGATGCGGCAATTATAGAGGTCCCACACTCTCCCGCCAGGCATTTAAATTAAATGCCGGGGGACCGTGCGAGGCCTCTATAATACACTTACCTTCCAGCGACGCGTCGCCCTGGTAACCTGGCATCAAATGACGTAGCGGGATCACGTGACGTCACGTTACCATGGCAATGTGATGTCACATGACCCTGCGCGTCATTTGACGCCGGGGTCGAGCAGGGGGGGGGGGGGGGGAAAGGCACCGAGGAGAGCAGGCAGGGGTGCACACGGGGAAAAGTTTGCAAAAATGAATTAAATATACAATAACGTGCAACCCTGTCAATAAATGTATGATTGTCCAAACCCAAATGCAATATTTCTTGGGTTTGACAGGACAGTGGATGCTGTAAGTTAGGGTATTAACCCCTCTGGAGTTTATATGCAGACTGTCAGAAAAAGATCACAAAAACAATAGATTAAAAACATACGTTTCAAACATACGTTTCAGAGTGGTGGGGCAACCCTTCTACCAAGCCGCCATCTGTGGAGGGATAGCCAAGTAAGTAAGTGATTTACCTCGAGAAATGTGAAAACCTCCTGCCAAACTTCAGGTTGGCCATAAAATTGGTGCATGGTCTCGGATTAACGATTACCTGTGGAAGTCTCCACCCTAGAGAAGAGCTCACAACAACTTGTTGGCCACTGTTGAGCCGTGCAGACTTCAGTGGAATGTCTCCACATATCTTGCGGGCATAGTCCCCTATCACCGGTGTCCCCTTGTAGAGGGTTGTCCAGGGCGTTCCTAACCCAGTCTACCCCAATCCTCAAAGGGGCTTAGATCAATTGTAGTGGACCCACGGACTGTTTTTTTGTCCTTCTGGCTATTAGTTGGCTTTTAGGACAGATATTACAGATCTTGGCCACATCACTATGCATCCCTGGCTAGTAGAATCAGGGCGCAATGAAGCCTAAGTTTGTAATTTTCCAAGGTAGCCACACAAGGAGAGTAGCGTAGGTGAGATAGTTTTAACAAACATTCTAGGCTGTCAAGATATGCTTGGGGCCTCCCCTGTTGGAGAGGAGAGCTTATTCAGCCGACTACAAAATATCCTCAAGATTCAAATGAGGGGAACGACCAATACCCCCTGCAAGTCTAGCACATTGTCAACCGACCTTTATCACGTTCTCATATTGTCTACAAGGACTTGATCCGCCATCTGTCTCAGGGAAAGTCAGAAGAAGAAACTCTAAAAAGCATCCACGGCTCCATCTCCCCTTCATTCTGTCCGTTCCCCATATAAGTCTGCTCATGTCATGATAGTATTATTACCGTCAAGTCCCAAACATCTCCAAAACAGTCTGTTTTCCCGCAGCTTTCTGCTCCGGGTATTTCGGGATCCAGTTTTAAGGGGAAACATGTGGCCGAGAGGGGTAAAAAGAGTTGGTCCGGTTTTCACCGGACTGAAGAAGGAGGACTCCACGCGGAGAGAGAGCCAATAGACTGTGAGAACAGAAGGGCCAGTCCGTTCCAACAGGACAGGGGCAGAAAGAATGGCGGGCTGCCCATGTCGTCTATTTATGCTGCATCTGGTATGGCAGTCGGGTAGTCATTGTTCACAAGGAGAACATTTCTTGCTCTAACTGGGATTCATAAGAGAAATGCAGTTAAGGGGTAGAAGGACCTCAGAAGGAGAACGTTATCCTTGGATGTCCACAAGGCTGTGGACATATTTTCCCTCAATCTGGCTGGAACATTCAGGCTTGGAACTCTCCGGGGTGCTTTAAAGCGGGCAAAAGGTCCCCGGCCAAGGATGCAAGCCACTCTGTTGGCACATAGCAATAGGGAAAAGGTGACCAGGTTCCACAGGAGGAACATGTGACATGTTTTCTCTTCCACCAGGTTAGTGGGTATTTCTGGATGGGCCTAAAAACTAAACGGGGACCAGGGAACCAGGGGATTCGGTGGGTGGCGTCCTCGGAAGTCCGTCTTCTCTTTCGGAAATAGCCCTACGAACATAGACTTCTAATCTCCCTCTCACACCCCGTTCCTTTGGTCAGTCCCACATGTATTGGCTACTGTTTTTTTTTTTTTTTTCTGTCTCCTCTTGGTTTTCCTGTCTTCGTCACCTGCCGTACTTTATATTTTCCTGTTTTTCTTCATCCTTTGTGCACTTTGTTTTATGTGTGCCTGACTCCCTCTCCCTTGATCTGTTCCTGTCCCTGATTAGTCCTTATACATTTAAAGGTCTGCTTACAACCGGCTTGTCGCCGTTTGTCCTGCTCCATCGGGTCCCAGTTCTGCTCCTGTATCCCAGTCCTGTTCCACCGCTGCCCTGTTATCTGCCATTCCTGCTGTGACCAGCGACTTACGAATTCCTGCTGCCTCCCCTTGACCGACATTGCCCTGACCCCAAACTAGCCCATTGCGTGCCCCTGCTGTTGGGCCATCAAGGTCTTTAAGCACCTTCACCTGGAGGTCAGTGACAGAAAACAAGGGCCATTCTGGACCTCTCCATAACAGATCCATCCTCGTCCTGCTTGAGCAGACCCCTCCGCTTGGGATGGGGGAAGACACTCTTTGATGAGGAGCTGGACATTGGGAGGCATACGGTGTTGCGGCGTGAGGGTCATTGCTTGGCCTGGAACTGCGTATCCCTTTGTGGGGTTGGCTGCACCAAGTAGGGAAGGTTGTAGTAGACGGGGCTGATCTGGCTCCGCTCTGTGGTGTCCGCATGGGCTGGTAGGGCTTGTTCTGGCAGGTCCCGATTCGTTCAAATTTTCGCGCGCTGTAGCAGCCTGTCTAGGATCTTAGCAGTATTGTGCTGTCAACCCAGGAGGGGTTCAGAGGGTTGGGGTTATTTCCCACAATGTAGGACCTTGTTCCAGGACGAACTGTCCTTAACGAATTTCCTCTGGCATGCGTGAGGTTTGGACCAAGCAAGAACTAATCCGATTCTCTACACCTAATACACGGGGCCTCAGTGGGAAGATAATGTCAAATCTGGAACCGTTGCCAGTAGGCCTCTGGTGGTCAGCTACATGATCGATAATGGTGACTTCGATCAACTTAACCGTCACAAGCTGGTTTCCTGGTAGGTCTTGTAGGCGGGCCTTTGGCTTTGCCTAAGAGAAGATGGGCCAAAGGTGCTGCCCTGCAACCTCATATATCCCCGGTCCTTGGTGACCCTTTCAACTCAAGTTAGCAAGAAAGTCTCTAGATCTCCCCTGATACATTTTCCTCAGGAGCCAAGCGGGTAGTTAGGCCTTTCTGGTCCGGAAAAGGACGAGGACCGAGCCAGTAGCTGGCCAGGGCTTCCATCCGGCAGCCTGTATTTTGGTCTGCCGGCCTGGTGCTAGGTTAGGAGTTTGACTTGTTGCTGGCAGTACATAGGCCATTTGCCTGCCTAATCTTGCAGAACGTCTAATAAAATGTTCCACTATTTTTTTTTACGGCCCTTTGATCAGGGCCCCCACAGCATCCCACATCTAACACCATATGTTGGCACAATAGAACAAGGCAATGACACGTGGGTATCTGAGAAGCTTGTTTATATCTATTATTTCATAACCAGGAAGCCTAAGGAGCTTCATTCAGGCAAGTCACAAAACCATATGATCGGAACAGTAGCATTTTCAACAGTTGATAAATGTGGGGTTCCCTTGTGGGTCCTTACTCAGGAAGGGCCGTCCAGGGTCTGCGTGCTTAAGCTCAGGGTCACCTGTCTCTCACGATCAGACATCATCTCCCTTGACTCTGACAGCCCTGAAAACGTGACATTGCTGGTGTTTTAAAAAACCCCCTCTAACGACGCAGGGCCGGGGTCTGGTTAATTATCCAGCTTCTTCAGGCTGGGATTTAATAGAATCCTGTGACTGCAGGACGTAAACAATAAAAACGCCAAGCATCATCATTTAACTTCGAGGATTCACCCGTAGCCAGGTATTCTTTGTGAATAGGCTTACATTGTAAATATAACTGCATTGGAACGTTTGATTGGAATTCTCACCAATTTATTTTAGAAAGGCTTAGATACAAAACAACTAGAAATGTACGCCCATGAACATTAAAACCACTGATTCAGGATTGTTGAACCATTAGTTTCCCAAACATTTTTTACATGATGACATCCCTACTAATTCTTAACTACAGATGACAACCCTAAATTTATTTTGGTCAATATAATAGTTACATTGCGTTACCGTTTTTTATATTGACAAATCCGCGCCCCTGCTTTAGTTAAACAATTGTTTTTTTTACAGAATTCTCCTTCGGAGCTTGAAAAAAAACATAGCTTTTTTAGCTGCGCACCACCCACTACCTGATGATATTACCACCGGTTATTGGCTGGTGTGTTTACTGCAAAAAATCAATATGGCGCATCTGCTAAATCTTGGAGTCTTGTGGGCCAATTGGAAACCGCAACATCATCATGAGAGATGACTTGCCTGCGTCTCCTATGGACGATCATTTAAAGTCCGGAACTGACTAGGCACACTACACCCTAAGTTTCCCAGGAACCAGGAGGCCACAGAGCGAAGGGAAGTGTGGCTTAGCTTTGGGGATATCCTGGTTGAAAATTGGAACTGTCAAAAATCAAAATTTAAATCGGCGCATCAAATTTAAAGTGAATGGGTTCCAATTTCCCATTTGTTTATTGTCAGTTCAATTTTTGGTATTCTATAAATGTTTCGGACACGCCAGGCTTGCGGTTGAAAAGCTCAATCTCTGCTAAGCATAGAATCATTGTAGCAAGTGTAGTTTGATAGGTGGAGAGTGCAAGAAGTGACATATATAACATTAAAGCATCAATAACAGCATAGAAATGGTGACAATATTGTTGTTTAAAAAATTCCTTTCAGGGGGCTCTGTGGGGATGAAGGTAGTAAAAGGAGGGCAGGTTAAGATTTTTTTTTTGTGTTTTATAGTTTAAAAAACGGAGTTTCATGTTTAATCTAGCATTTTAAAACTATTTCTACGTGTTGTATGCTTCAGCCCCAACCTCATTGACCCATTCCGTGTGCTTTTTACTAAAGCCTGCATCCCTTTGAGATTTCTCTTTTCCTTATAAACGATAACTTCCTTTCACCCCTAAACGCTAACACTGTGTAATTCAGTTTCACAAGGGTCCGGGCGTCTGTCACGCTCTAAACGACAACCTTTTGATAGCGCGTTATTTATACAACAACCAAAAAACAAAGCCACTACAAGTTCTCTGCAAATTGGAGATTTTGGAAATTTCATCTAGTTTTTGCGCCCCCGACAAAACTGTTTTAATTCTTATCCATTTTTCATTGACCGACTGTGCTGTGTGTTTATATTCTTGGCCTCTCTCTTAAATAACTTCAAAGCTTACATTTAGAATGGTACTAATCTACCAAACTACAGACCGGTTTTCCAAGGTCCCATCAGTGTGGGGTCACTTGTTGTCCCATGCTGCTAGTAGCGAATGATTTAACAGGATTGGTACTCCAGCAAGTCCAGATACAGATACTTTTACTGTTGTCATTGTGTCACCATGCTGCTTCTCAAGAAACAACATGACATTTCTGAAAATTTAATGAAATTACAGTTGTTGCGGCTTGTCTCTCATGAAATGGTGGCTTTTATGTCGTGTATTGGCAAAGCTGGCTATTTTAGTTTGACATATTTTTGAAGTTACTTACAATATGAATAAGGCAGACATCCTCAAACTGTGGTACCTAGACCCCGCAGGGCTTCCCAAAAGACTGTGGTAGTTGACTCCAAGGCCCCTTTAAAATGTATTCTTGAGGGCCATTATCTGCCCACCCTATGGTATTTCCATCACAGTCAGCAATATCGGCTTAGGTTTTTTGTTTCTGTTACTACCTATTGTTGAATATTAAGGAAGCGTAATGTATCCTCCCATTATTATTACAGTGATTGTGATTGTGAGATCAAAACATTGATGGGAAACTTTGATTTAACAATGCTAAAATGGTGTTATAGCCAATAAGCGTATTTCCCGTTCCATTCATCTCCTATGAGCAGTCAGTAATTTTCACAGTACTTTCTGTTCTGATCGGTTTACGTAAAGTGACAGGTTTGGCCGTATTTAGACATGTCAGTTTTTACTGATTTTCACTCATTTGGTGTCCGTTTCACTAAGTTTTAGCATAACGTGTCTCAGACTTCTATCTCAATGATAAAAATAAGTAATTTTCCATTAACGTATATATATCTTTTTGGCATGAAACCCCAAAATATCACGATCAGCTCCCTTGGGGTTGATTATTGTAGCGCTATTCTAAGAGCGCAGGGGTGTGCAAACTTTTCCTTCCGTTGGCACCCCTGGCCTGCTCATCCTCGTGCCTTGCCCACCCCCCCACCCCTGCTCGGACCCCGGCGTCAAATGACGCGCAGGGTCATGTGAATCACATGCCATGGTACGTGACGTCACGTGATCCCCTACTCATTTGATGCCAGGTACCAGGGCCCAGACGCGTCGAGTGGAAGGGTACAAGTGTAATTATAGAGGCCTCGACACAGGTCTCCCGCATTATTATTTAAAGGCCTGCGGGAGAGTGTGGGACCTCTATAATTGCGCATCCCCCCCAAGAAAAATAGTTTGCGCACAGCGCTGCTATAGAAGGCAACCGTTTTGTTTACAGAAGACAACCTTGATACCCATTCAAGGTACCATATACAGTAGTCACCGGTTACGTTTTTCGGGGAGTGCAGAGTAAGTACGAGGAGATTCAGTGATACTGACGTGCAGATATATGTACAGTATAAATAGAAAAACACCACACAGTGTCAAGAATGTCTCCAATGGTGAGTGAGAATCTTGATTGGCCAATCCTGCAGAGTTGGTAACTCACAGATTCACAGTTGCTTAGTGACATAAACAAAAATCAGTGGCAATGGAGTCTTTATGTGGTGTTGGTGTCTGTACCGGCGGTAGAATCCACAGGTGTATACCTTTGTGGAATAATGTAGAAAAGCCATATAGGTGCAGGACTGTTAAAAAACTTTTTTAGATGCGGTATCTAAAGTGTATAATACACAACATGTGTGTCAAATATAAAACACGAATAATTGTACACACATTACAAGCGCGATCAGCGGGAAACACAGGGGTTTCACTCTCTCTCTCAGATGGGCTCACGTCACCTCGTTCAGCTCCCACACTTCCGTGGATGACCTTCAGATGACAGGAACACAAGAAGGCAACACTTGATAGAGAACTGTGTTTCTTTCTCTTACTATATCTGTGCTCCCCCCCCCCCCCCCCCACAAAAACTGGCTCTCGAGAGAAGATTGAGAACGCAATCAATTTTATAAGGGTTTCTGATTTGCTGAATCACGCTTTTTTATCTCACGCTTTATTTGCGTCACATAGTCACGGACTAAAACTTATTTGTAGTGACAATATTTGTTTTGCATATTACTGGAATGTACACAGTTTATATACACAGTTATTTAAGATAATGTCCCTTTTGTTAGCGACCCCGATAGATAAGGCAAAGAGCGTGGGCCCGGGAGGTGGAACACAAAAGTGAATGAGTCCCCTAAGAATTCATCTATGCACACCTACATAATGTGTAAAATGCCTACAACTTTTAATAATTTTACTTAAAACATATATTTTACACGAACCAAAGTAGTGTACTACCGTCGTGTTTTAAAAAAATGGAATAAATATACAATAACGTGCAACCGTCAAATTGCGGATGTTTGTCCAAACCCAAATGCAATATTTCTTGGGTTGTTGAGTCAGGAATGGGAAGCGGTGTAAGGTTAGGGTATTGAACCCCTCTGGAGTTTATATGGCATACTGGTAGGATAGCCGTATCTATACACAGTGAGCCTTTAATGGTCAAAGTCCATGGCATCCTGGCCAATGATATCTTATGTCAGGCAACCACCTATGGTTGTATTAAAATGCATAGGCTTGAGAGGTGACGCTGACACAGGCACAATCAATCGAGAATAACCCTCAGTTGTAGTGAGGCTGGGACTCACAGGCCATTGACATAGAGATTACCCAGCAAAAGAGGCTCTAATTGGCATATATCATGCAGCTTTGTGCAGTTCCTACTTGGAGCTGTTTTAATGTAGTGCTTGTTAAGTCCCTGGCTCTAATTTAGCAGACGGCATTTTGACTGGATAATATCACAACTGCAGGCGTGAGTCTTGCCTTTCCTGCTCATTTAATATATGTCTAGCTGAGAGACCCGGCGTTGCCCGGGATGTAATGTTCCCGTTCCTCTCTCTCCTCCCCCCTCTCTCTGTTTGTCCCCCCATTCACATCAATCCAGTCCCCCCCCTCCCTCCCTCCTTTACAGCTTCATGTAGCGTGTGTGCGTCAGTCACTGTGTGTTTGCTCGCGCGTCAGTGAGTCTGAGGCAGAAACACAAACACACACAGACTGACTGACGCACACACAGTCAGTGTGTGCCTCAGTCAGTGTGTGCGTGCGTCAGTCAGGCTTTGTGTGCGCGTCAGTCAGTGTGTGCGTGCGTGCGGCAGTCAGTCAGTGTGTGCGCGCGGGGCGTCAAAGGCAGGGGGGGGCGTCAAAGGGAGGGGGGGGGCGTCAAAGGGAGGGGGGGGGGCGATATTTAATTCATTTTTTTAAAACACATAGTACACTACGTTTGGTAACATATGTTTTAAGTAAATTTATTAAAAGTTAGATTTTACATTATGTAGGTGTGCAGTTAGTGAATTTTTAGGGGACTCATTCATTTTGTGTTCCCCTCCCCCTCTTTTGCCTGATTCACTTATCAGTTCACAGTTTGCACCCACATTTACAATTACCATTATTATTATATATTTTTTCACTTTACTCAATTAGTGTGGCCCTGTGATCACTCCCCAATCCTCCCTTTGTTTTCTAAGAGCCACCATAGATAACACTGTTGTTTCCATCCTATACAGTGGCATTGTTGACTCCATAATCTGTGCATACTTTTGTACTGAATATTTGCTTCTACAAAGAAAACACATCTGAAATGTATTTATGCATTCAATTTAAGCTGATGTTGTTTATTGTTTACATTGTTTTTTGTAATATTACGTACAGTAGACTTTACAATTAAATATTAAAAGAAAAAGATCAACTATTTTAATAATCATTTCCCTAAAACCTAATAGAGGCAGTAATGTATCTTGTGTCATTAATGTCCTGGGGACATATTCTGTCTGAATATTTGATGTGTAGTTTGAGCATTTCTAACTCATTTTCTTTTCATTATAGGGAGAAAGGGGACAAGGAGGCCTTCCTGGAATGTCTGGAATAAGGGTAAATATACTAAATCCTGTTGTTTGTACATGGATAATCTGAAATGGTGTGAGTTTATATTAATAGTTTTGTTTTCTCTGAAACCTCACAAAGGGGGAAGAAGGCATTAAAGGATCAAAAGGAGAGGTAAGTGTTCAGTGTTAGTCACTTGCAATGTGTGTACATACAGAATTTATAGTATAGCGTGTCCATTCATGATAGGGAGCAAACCAAAAACTTCTGCTTTCAGCAGGCATCCTTTCAAAGTACTATATAAGCACACACACAACACAGAGACTTAATTGAGACCTAAAACCAGTGTTTTTATGAAGTACCAAATAGTTTCATAAAAGCACCCTTGCAAAATTGTGAACAGTGAGAATTAAAGTACTGTTTTATTTGCTACTTCTACCTTTTCATAGGTGGCAATAATGCTTGAAATGTAATATTTACCTGTTGAATTAATCCTTAACCTCTACAGTGCTGCAACACATAATAATTAGCCATAACCTGCTAGCATTGAGGGGGCAAAACTATCCATATATGAAGAATTTTGTATTTCCCAGCTATTAATAATTGTACGTATTCAGATAGTTTAATAGAGTCTGAGATGATATAGCACAGTTACCTTTCCATCAATTAATGGACCCGTTTGTGCCAGGAATTTTTTAACTCATGTTTGCCTTTGGTGTGCATTTCCTATGGTCTAAATGTTGTTGTCTCTCAAAAGCAGAGTCACGTGACAAATGAGTGGTATTCGCATTAACTTGGCAGGGCATAAGCCCTCAGAGTATGGAAAACCATAATTTGCGGTCCATCCTGTGGGTAGCAATCTATCACTATGTAAAAATAGAAGTCGCTTAGTTATAGCACAAAGGTATAGTTGTTATATATTTCATTAAACGTTCTAACACCTAATAAACATTGGAACATATGATTTCTTATTTTAGTGTTATCTCTTATGGTCTATGTTACCGGAGACCAGGCCATTTACACCTTTTTACCAGGATCATGCATTGAGCAAAACAAGTGAATGAAATAAATTATACATTTATTCACAGGATAAGGCAGACACACGTTACACAAAATACAGCAAAAAGACACACTTACTTGGGAATTGGGGTAACAACCTAGACTCTCCTATCCCTGATCACAGTTGCAAAACAGGACAGAAAATATTCCAGGCAGCTTTTCGCTGAAGCAGCCCCTTTCTTGCTGGGGACTTAAAACTGGAAAACTCTGGAGAACACTTTGGAGAACCTTGGAGATCTAACTATCTCAGGGCCGCAAGGGGTTCTAAAACTTTCATTACAGATTAATCCCCCCCTATCAGAAGCATGTGAAAAATCTGTGCAGCTAATCAGAGACAAACTGGTAGGGCACACAGGGTGATCTTCCAACAAATCAGGGGAGCTCGTCTCGTAGTTATGAAATAAAGAAACACTACATAGTGTAATACTGTTGTGAATAAATTTGTGCAAACAAAGCTCAAAAATTACTACTCACAATAGAGCAGTCAAATTCAGGCAGTCATCCAACTTAAGAGGTGGATGTTCCCTGTGTATACAGCAGCCACCAGCCTGTAGACGGACGTTCACAGAGGTACACAATTGGAGGCTTTTATAAGGTGAAATTATAATAAGGCTTTATTGTGCCTTTTCCTTTTTATCAGGAAATCATCCAAACACAGGGGGGGGGACAAAGCTTCTATTCACTTGGGAGTATTTCTAGTGAAATCCTATGCAATTAATTCACATCTCCGTTAGTTAACCATTTCTCCCAGCCCCAAACATATAGCATGAAATAAGCAGATATAAGCAGTCTCTTAATTATGAAAATCTTATCTGTTTCTTGCTGTAGATTAAGCTTCTCTGCTCTCCTGGAACCACACCCGTGCGTGCACAGAAAATATCAGCATCCAGGTTTAGAAGTCTTATTTGGTGTCTTGCAATCAGCTATGCTGGGCAGAGCTCAAGACAGGTCAGCTCCAGAGATGTGTGTTCTCTTGGTCAGTCTCTCCTGGGAGTCTCAAGAACACTCCTCTGTATCTCCAAAGGTCAGCTCTCATTCAGAGCTAAGGAGTCACTTCCTGTCTCAACAGACAGGCTTTTGTAAGCAATCAGGCAGGTGGTGTTTATTAATTGACTACCAGCAGTTAACCACCACACTGCCAGATTAAAGGCACATTACTTGAACAGGGATTACTCCCCTGTTACACAGCCCCCAACCTCCAAGGAGAAAAAAAGAAGAAAAGAGACCATATAGTGCAGATGGTATTTAGTATTAAAAGGGTATTCAAAAAATGCAGGCTTACACTTCATATGATCGAGGTAGGCAGTATGATATTATAGGTAGTGGGTGCTCATCTGGTCGCGATCCTTTTGAGTTCCTCACTATCCTCTGCTCCACCGCAATACACTCGCGTCCACGCCAGGCACTCCCGTTGCGTCACTTCCGGTTGTTAAGCGAACTTCCGGATCTGATGGCAGGGGTGGACCTCAGTTGCTCTTCCTCTTCGGTATGGGCTGAAACACTCTACATGTTTCGCCGTTGTTACCACTCTGCGGTGGAGCAGAGGATAGTGAGGAACGCAAAAGGATCGCGACCAGATGAGCACCCACTACCTATAATATCATACTGCCTTCCTCGATCATATGAAGTATAAGCCTGCATTTTTTTAATCCCCATTTAATACTAAATACCATCTGCACTATATGGTCTCCTTTCTTCTTTTTTTCTCCTTGGAGGTTGGGGGCTGGTGACTGCTGTATACACAGGGAACATCCACCCCTTAAGTTGGATGACTGCCTGAATTTGACTGTTCTATTGTGAGTAGTCATTTTTGAGCTTTGTTTGCACAAATTTATTCACAACAGTATTACACTATGTAGTGTTTCTTTATTTCATAACTACGAGACGAGCTCCCCTGATTTGTTGGAGGATCACCTGGTGCAAGACGAGTGGAACAGTCTTTATCAAGAGTTGCAGTTTGTTTCTAAGTTTCTTAAAAAATTTTCTTTAGATCACTTGATTGTTATTATTATCACATTGCTTTATTATTCACACATGTGTGGTTGAATTGTATATTGTCACATTTAGGGTGTGTTAAAGCGCTATTGTTAGTTTTTTCACAGGGCACACAGGGTACCTGGAAATATGAATGAACCAAGGGGCACATGCAATTTGGCCCTTCTGGCCCGTCATTCCCTTAATGCCATCCACGGTGACAGGCCCCAACCAGTCTGGTGGGCCAAATGGAAATTCAAAGTGCGTCCTTTGATCTAAGGACGTGGGTACTTGACTTCTTCCTTCCTGTCCAAATGGTTTTGACACCTCAGACTTCCTCTCTGGCTTTTGATCCCCACTGTATGAGTAGACACAGTGGCACTGTCTGAGAGTCTCAGCTCATTATACTGTGTACAAGCATATGTTTTAAAAGACACTTTTCCCTAAAATATACACTTTAAAAATATGCTAAGTCTTTTGGTTATGGGAAATAGAATAAGAAGCTGCACGTTATTTCTTACTAGCCATATTCCCCACACTCTATACAATACTTAGGACTAAACTTTTAAAAGTCCCCTCACAATCTTGTAGGTCAGGGGAGCGCAAACTTTTGAAGCTGCGCCATGGAGACGCGTCTGAATCCCGGTAAGTGTTACTATTGCAGAGGCCTCACGCGATCGCCGGCATTTAATTTAAATTCCTTTGGGAGGAGCGTGGGACCTCTGCAACTGCCCGCACCCTCCCAAACAAATCTCCCGCCCCCCCTGGGGGAAGCGCCCCCAGTTTGCTCACCGCTGTTGTAGCTGATTGGAGTACCCCCAGAACTCCTATACCGGTTCTGGGTGACCTGCTCATTAGACTAAATATCCCCATTAACCTAGGGACCGCTTGACTGTTTCAGGGACACCTCACATCTCTATACCCCGTTTACCTTTCTGGGTTGTGCTGAAGCAGGGAACTTAGTGGTGAGTCACACCCTATACAGCTTCTGGGGTGATCTGGGCATTAAATGAGTATCCCCCTTAACCTAGGGACCTCTTGACTGTGTTAGGGACACCTCACATCCCTATACCCCTTTACCTTTCTGGTCTGTGCTGAAGCAGGGATCTTGGCGGTGAGTCACGTAACTTTTTCAAGGGAGGGTTTTGACCAGAGGTCTGTTCCTATATGTCCCCGGGAATCTGTCTTGATTCCTGGATAAATTTTTGGGGTGGCCAGCAACTCTGGGCTCTGTCTACCTAGGCACAATGTGACAACACTTTTACCGCAAACCCCCCCTTGAAACTCATAGCCTGTGAATCTCCACTGGTTAGCACTTCTGGAAAGGTAAAACACACATACATTCTTTATTGGTGCACATTCACATACATTTCATGTACAACCAATGGGTCCAAGAACTGACACTCTAAACCCACAAATATGGTTGAGCGGTAACTAGCTGGGCATTATACCTTTATTTATGGCCTGGTTACCCCCTCACTGTCACAGTCTAATGATGAGGCTGACAAGCAAATGCTTTTTTCCCTGAGAATTTTTAATTAAGCCTAGCACGGCTAATGTAGACATAATTAAACTTTGCACTCAATGTTAAGCAAAGCATCTTTAATAAATTGCATGTTACTGTACATAATTGCAGACTGTTCTTAAAAAGATAAATAGAATATACAGATGTAACCAACGCCCCTGCTAACGCGTCACTTTGCGTAAACGGTGGAGCGATATTTGACTCAAGATTTAACACAGCTCCATTGAAATAAATGGTAACGTGTGCATCGTTTTCCAAATCACTGAATATTGAATGTGTTATTGGACATAACACGTCACGTTAATGGGAGCAGTAATGTCTGCTACATTTGTACCATTCAAAATTCCAAGAGAAGAAGAAATATGTATTAGACACTAAGGACTTCCGTTTCCTTAAAGCCTGAAAACATTATTATTTTATTTGTACCCAAATATGAAAAAAAACTAAAGGGAAATAATATAGGTTAAATAATATATAGATAAATAGGAACTGCAACTATTTTTTATGTCCCGTATTTGTTAAAACCAACTGTGCCTATTGTTTGTATTTCTGCCCATGGGTGAAAGCAGAAAAATTCTGCACTACCTGTCTCCTATTAGTTGAAGCTCGGAACCTTCTGCTAATTACAGCAGCTTGAAGATCGCCGCCTGCTTTGATACATTTTCTAAAACATGCCGAACATTTATTACCACCTCTATTTTAGCTTCATTTCAGAACATACAAACAAAGTCCAATAATACAAGTGTCTTAATTGTAGCCCCTCTACTTTTAGCTCTCAGACTTACAACTATCCCTGGGGCCTGAGACCCTTGTTACTTACCGGGCCACTTACCGGGCCACACGTGGCCTATGTCAAACACAGTATGGGTGTCACGGGAGACCCGGCATTTACACCTTTTATACCGGGATCATAACACTGAGCAAAACAAGGTGGTAAAATAAATTGTCATTTATTCACTTAAGCACAATGAAACACAAAATACATGAGAAAGACACACTTACTGGGGGTCTGGGGCAAAGAACTAACTTTTCCTGGTTGAAATAGGCAAAGAAACAAAGTTTTTAGTTGACCGGGACTTAGTCCCAAATGTCCTGGAACTCAAATCGGCATGAAGTTCCACATGCCACCACTCTCTTTCTTCCGGAGGTGATGAAAATCCTTGACCGGGAGTTAGCCCCAAATCTCCTGGAATTGTTTTCGTCTTGCAATCCTAGCCGCGACCGCTATGTTCAATTCTCAGAATTTGGCCCTGAAAAGCGGGAGTTAGAAAATATTCTGCCTTGAAATTTCTAAAGCCGGCTCGCTGCTATTTCTCCAAGAGCATCTTTTGGTCATTTCAAATTTACCGCTGCTGTTTTGGGGCTTAGAATCTGAGCTCCGGATTGGCTGAGGGTTTCTTATAGTATTTCAGAGTTCATTCATGAAATACTACAGCCAATCTAAGCGTGGGAATATTCCTACCAGCCAATCAGAGCGCTACCAAAGCCGGGCAAGTGTGGATTTGGAATCTGACAAGGGTATGCACCAACCTGGCACCTCTGCCACTTGTCATGCAGAAGCCACACACTGAGTTAGGCTCCTCAAAGTCTGGGCTGGGGCAAATGGTGGTCCGAGGACTCCCATTCATCCCAGCACGTGAGTTCTTGAGCCTAACTCCGTTACCCAAATGGCTTTCAAACTTGGCAACCTTTCATTTGAGGCTTTCATGTCCAGGACCCGAGCAGACTTGATGGCCCCAAGCTTGGTAGCCAAATGGTCTCTTGGAACCCTGGACCTGGATGTCCCAGCTCATATTACTGTGCACAAGCATATACACACTTTAAACATACTGTTTAATAAAAGATATACTTTATTCTTCTCCAAGTCTTATGGTTATGGGAAATAAAATATGAATCCTGCACTTTTATTCCTACTAGCCATATTCTCCACACACTTTCCCGGGCTTAGACTTTAAAACTCCTTGCAACCTTATGTATAGTTGGTGTACCCCAGAACCCCTATACCAGATTCTGGTTGACCTATCATTAACTGGACATCCCCTCTTATACTAGGGACCCTTTACCGTTCTAGGGATACCACACATCCCTATGCCCCATTTACAGTTCTGCTCTGTGCTGAAGCTGGGAATCCTAGCAGTGAGTCGCGCTAGCGTTTTCAAGGGGAGATTTTGCTGGAGCAATGTGTATCCATGTATCCGAGAATCCGTCCTGATTCCCGGGTACGTTTTTGGGGTTAAAGCTACTCTGAAACCTGGCTAGCTAGACATATTCTGACAAGATATCTCCGTAACCTCCCTCCCCCACCCCCTCATTGAAACTCATAGCTCAGCAATCTCTGTTTGCTGGCACATCTGGAAAGGTAAAAACACAAAAATTATTGTCGCTCATTTTTACAGAATGCTTTAAAAATCACTGGGCTCGAGCTGACACTCCCGAACCCCAATACATGGATCAGAGGTAACCAGACGGGCTTAACCTTTATTGTTGAGTCTGGTTACCCCCTCACAATGGGTAATTCACTTAATTTACTATACACCTATTAAACTCAGGCACCTTGTGATCCTTAGCAGAGGATCACTACACACTGTACACATATTCAACACAACCCCCAAATAATACTGCGCGGATGTGAGTTAGTATCAGTGGTGTAGTAGCCATAAAATCCTGGGTATGTTGGCTTATGATGGTGCCAGCACACCGTGGGAGCTCGTGTTGTAGTGAAACTGTTGCAGGCCTGTTCTGCAAAAAGGTGCTTCAGTACCAATGTGTCTTTATAGCCGGTGAGGGTCCCCTCCAGAGGCGTGTGATCTCTTTTCCACTCTGTGCACGTGCACACTCTCTGCAGGCCTAGAACGAACCTGCTGTGCTCAGGTCCGCGCAGATCTGATCTAACAGTGCTGCCTTTCCTTTTCTTAAAGGCTCCTCTCCCAGACAGTCCCTCCTCTTCCACAGCCGTTATTATTGGCTGCTCGTGTCTATCACAGTCATGTTGAAGTGGAACATGTCAGAGGGCAGTGTGACAGTGTATGAGAGAGCACACACACACACACACACACACACACACACACACACTAGTAACGTCTGCAAATAACAACACGTTATTTACAATAACAATAGCATGTGTTATGGAGTCTTCATATGTGGTGCTCACTTGCATGTGAGCTTCTGTATCCCTAAAGGAAAGAGAAAACTAAAATGTACTTATTTTCACATGGCCAATGCTAGAGGTTCTAAAATAAGATGTAGAATTGAATTTTGTGTGTGTGATAAATGCTTCAGAGGCGTAACTTTTGTGATACAGTTGATATACACGCCTGAGTCTAGACACGCATAACAGTAGTCGATGTGAATTGCAGAAAGGTGAAACTGGTGACGGTGGTAATAGAGGGCTAGATGGCAAGAAAGGAGAATCGGGCTTATCAGGACCCACTGGGCCTCGTGGCTTTCCAGGTGAAGAAGGACAGCAAGGAAGATCTGGAGTACCTGGAACTCCTGGAAAACCTGTATGTAACATGGGCTTTAATTACCTAATAATGACTCATACCTTTTCTAGTTACATTAAGGTTAATAAAGCAGCTCACATGGTCAGAAAATGGGAATCATAATTAAGATCAGATACTTTATATATCTGATCAGTGAACTTTCTCAAAATACGTGTGAAACAAAAATTAGAGGGAATTACAAGGGTAAAACAAAATGCAAGGAATGGAGTTGACAATTGCAAATATCATCAAATGAAAAGTCACATCTTTTTTCCTTATAGGGAAAATCCATTACAGATGACCACATTATGAAGTTGTGTACTAATGTCTTGCGTGGTAAGTGGTTTAATTGCATGCACGGGGGATAAGGGAGTTTCCAGAGGTGTTTGTGGATGCGGTGGTGATACTGTGTGATCTTTATTTATCAGTCAACAACATAGCTCGAGTGACATTTTTCTAATAAGTATGGGTCATTTGGTTCAATCTTTTGGCCAAAACATGTTAAGCCTGCCATTGCATGTACTTGTGAAGAGGAGAGCTTCCTGAGGTGTTTGTGGATGAGGTTGGAATGCTGTATGACCTTTATTTATCCTGAGGAAAGACTTATCCTGTCTGTATTCTTGTCTTTCATGGTTTGCTCTATTTCTTTCTTCTTTTCCGGAACTTTATTTACACTCCAATAATTCTCTCTTTAGTGCAAGTAGTTATCAAGAATGCTGTATTTAGCTATGCTTTTGTAGAGCAAAAATTGGGCCCTTGTATTTCTATTCATCGACTTATAATACAGTAAATCTTCAGGTACTGTACAGGTACAAGAGGTGTGCTATATATTCTAAGATAAACTCACACTGTGCTTATAACATTATTTCCTTCAACCAAACAATTATGTTTTGCTTTCTAGCACTAGTGTTAAACTAAATGACCCTTTTATTCAAGAGATATATAGGTATTTTACTGTGTATTTTTGCCATTGGATGTAGCACTGGGCTCTGTTTTGTTTGTTTGGGGTATATATTGCCATGCCCAGTAGCACTCCATTTCTGGCATTTATATGCATATACTGTATATATTTTGTGGTAATTTTTGAGGCTTAAATATGAGCTTACTGGGTATTTGTGTGTTTGTCAATTTTGTCCAGCTGGTCACAGCTGATTTGGAGGTTGGCCCCTCCCTCCCAGGTTTAAAGCTCGTCCCATCCCACTTTCCACATGCACAGGTCTTAGCATGCAGCTGATTGTGACAGATCTAATACAGAGCATTCTTCCTGGTATTGTCCAGGTAAATAAGAATTTCAGTCAGATTTAGAACCATGCAGCTGATTATGACAGATCAATTATGATCATTCTTCCTAGCATTGTACAGGTTATTAAGAATTTTAATTAGTGTTAGGACCTGTGATTTTGTGGTCATGCCTTGAAGGGGCTCACAGGCTTACAATGCTTTGGCCAAAGTGTTAAACTAAATGACCCTTTTATTCAAGAGATATATAGGTATTTCACTGTGTATTTTTGTCATTGGATGTAGCACTGGGCTCTGTTTGTGTTTGTTGGCAGTATATATTGCCATGCCCAGTAGCACTCCATTTCTAGCATTTATATGCATATATATATTTTGTAGTAATTTTTGGGGCTTAAATATGAGCTTACTGGGTATTTGTGTGAAACTCACACTGTGCTTATAACATTATTTCCTTCAACCAAACAATTATGTTTTGCTTTCTAGCACAGTTACCATCCTTCGTTCACAATACGAATCCTAGTTGTCCACCATGTGAAGGGAAGCAAGGCTTGCCAGGGGTACCAGGCATTCAAGGCAGAACTGGCGACAGAGGGCCACCTGGGTACCCAGGAAGAGGAGGCAGATCAGGCTATCTGGGCCCTCAAGGCCTACCTGGCTCTCAAGGAATAAAAGGTGACATTTCATTGCTACTTATAACACACACCATTATGTCTTTTTATCTGTACAGCGTCACCCTTGTCCCTGGACCCTTGACATTATAACACAAGTGACAACACACTACAGGTATAAGAGCACCAAATGTGGAGAAAGGAATTCATTGTGTAGGAACTTACATTGTCAGGGTCTATACAGCCTATTTATCAAACTGTGATATTGCCAATGCATAATCACCTGAAAATGGTACACAGTTTGCGGCCATAAGAATTTTCTATACATACAAATTGCACGGCATGACATCTCATTTGCATGTGTTTTCACCCGCTTTATAAGAGCTGATGAATAAAGCATGCATATTGCTTCAAAGTCAATCTACTTCAAAATAATGTCCGGGGACTCTGTCCTTAGTGTCACTAACGCCACCCCAAAACATCATCAGCCCTGCCCTTTCTCTGGCCACTGCAAAAGATGAAGCATGATGGGACGCAATTTTGATGGTCACAGCAGTTCAGCAACTTGATCTGCAGTCTGAGATTATGCCCTCAATGTGGTTTTTTTTAAATTTAATTAGTAATCCCTTCTTTTTTTCCGGGGACAAACTTCTGAATGCGCAGGGTTTGAAAACCATCAAGATTTTCCAGTCAAGGAAAAAAGTCACTCATCCCCTCCTCTTGACCCCACCAGCCACCCCATGCCAATAAAAACTGCTCTCACCCAACCACAAATAATCCTTATCCTTGTGATGTAGGAAGCTCGACCAGCTAGGAGGAAAAATGTGTGCTTAGTATTATATTTATTTTATCAGGTTAGACCGATCATGGGCAATATATTTTTGATGAGCTTTTCGGGAGACCATGCGTTTAGTAATACTGCCAACTACATCACGTATGCAGGCAGGTTGGGTGCTATAGCTATCAATCACTGCGTTTGCTTCCAAAGTCTCACCCCACAATGCCTTGCATCCACCGCTGCTACCGAAGGCTGATTCTCAGTTAGTTATGTTTAAAAAGCGCAGTAACTTGTTATCTGTGAGAATACACATACTGGGAAGAAAGCTAAGTATCAGTATAGTGGTCCTCCAAACAAATAGTAATACTGAAGTGGTCTGCAGTATAGAAATGTTTGAGAACCCCTGCCCTATCTCTTGGGTCTTTGAGTTCCTTCTTATCCCTAATAGCCCAGCACTTCCAGAATCTGTTAGTGATAGCAGCTGGCTGGCATGAATCTAGCAGGCAGTGTCCTCCAAATACTTTACTCCACTCCTAAAATAAAACAGGTATTACAATCCTCCCACTGTAATCATGTGCACCCGTCAAACATTATTGTGGATGTACTTTTTATGCTGAGTTATCATCTGGGA
Source organism: Ascaphus truei (assembly GCA_036426205.1). Classification (NCBI taxonomy): domain Eukaryota; kingdom Metazoa; phylum Chordata; class Amphibia; order Anura; family Ascaphidae; genus Ascaphus; species Ascaphus truei. Next base: position 139,083,932 of record CM071568.1, on the reverse strand, counting down.
AATATTCTTTAAAGTGCAGCATTTTGTTGACTGATCCGTTAAAGCAGATTATTCATGTCCCCTGTAGGTGACACAGGACATAAAGGAGACAAAGGCTCAAAAGGGGAACGCGGCATAGGACAGCCAGGGCCACCAGGACTTACAGGTAATTCCTGAAACATGGGAACGGGATTTATCAAGGTTTGTTATCGTTCATACCTAAATGTTTCATTGCTCATTAACAAGCATAACACCATTACATGAAAGAGGCTATCGGAAGGTGTGACTAAGAAGACTGTGCTAGCAGTTGACTGGTAATGACAGGTGTAGATGATGCTTGCTGAGAATTTACTAGCCTGTAGATGTAGACAGTATTACACCGGTAAGAAAGCCTGACCGTAAAACTTGCAGTTTAAAAAAAAAAAAAGATATTGGGGAATATATATACTAAACAGTACTAATCCATAAAATACCATATGGGCCCAGTCAATTGAAAGGGCAGTAAAATGCCTTACAGATTTATCATCACTTAGTAAATATGGCCCTTGTTGTCTGGCGTTTTACCCTAGTAATAGGCAACGCATTTTCATAATACTTAGTTATGTATATGTCACTAAGGCCCAGATCCACAGAACTCCGTTATTGACTTAACGAGGCACTAACTTAAGTTAACGTGTCATTAAGTGCTAACGGATATCTTCAACGCTCAGTAGTGCAGTGTTGAGTGCTGGGTTCAGAAATAACAGGCCCTTGCGTTGGCTATAACAGACATAAGTGCTAATGAAATGCACAAGAGGGTTTTCCTGTAACAGAGCTTATCTACAGATCTCCGTTATACTTAACGCAGGAATTTAACAATGTGTTACTTAGGTCATACATAAAGGTGGCATAAGCTGCCCCCAGACCCTGAAATATGAGTTTTGCTGGAGCGGAGACGGAGAGAGTCCTGTTTAGAGTCACAGGTGCTATACTGTTTATATATCCCCTTAAAACTCACCTTCAAGCAACACGTGGAGAGACACCTGTGCACAGAAAATGGGCACCCCGGAGATAACTGGGAAATATGCAAATAGGAGTCATTAGCATATCCTATTAACACATTTCCCAGGTATCCTTCACAAAAGAGAAAAAAGACAGCGCATGATTCAGTGTATTAAACAAATTTAAAGTGCTAAATTGCGAGCAGGTAAGTATTGTACGTACAAGATATTACTATCATTCAGGCATTACATGTCAGGTACATGTTACCCCTTTGGACAATGCATCTCAGAAAATCAGCAACTCCAAGCGTCCGCTGCGGTTCTGTCCTGAATCGTTGAAGAGGGATCCTCACGAGACATCGCAACAAAATGGCAACAAAAACCGCTTCCTTCATGTTACGTAGTAACCTACTTCATCAGATGCAGTAGGTTACTAAAAAATATGTAGGAAGCGTTATTTTTGCCATTTTGTTACTCCACATTACCTGGTGAGTGTCTCCCGTTCCTGTGGCTTAATTATTTAGTCTACGACCTTAGACCAAACGCCGCTCATAGTGCGACGCAGTCTTGTGACGTCACAGGCTGCCACACAGTATATCTGTGGAGTACCTCTGGCGTTCTTCGCCACCAGTGTTGGGAGTTCCCTGCAATATTGTGCAAGTTCCATTTTGCACGCCCCTTACAAATGGACTATTACGGGAGTGCGATCTACAATGGACCCAGGATCCACACAGACGTCTCCTGAGAATCCCTCTTCGGCGATTCAGGACAGAACTCGGCAAAAGTACTTGGTCAAATACTGTCAAAGATTTGAAAACTGACTGATGTGAACAGAACGCAAAAACATTTCTCAGGTCTAGTTTATGATTTGGAAGTAACTAGTAAAAGTGAGCACAGTGTGCTTAGTTTTCACCAATTTCTGTACATCTGTGTAGAAGTATGTAACTATGCCTTCCCCCCCTCCCCCCCCAATCACAGATTGGGGCCATTACTGGGTGTTTGTGATGCACACCTGCTGGTAACAAGAGGGCTGTGTCATCCGCGGTAACCTTGGGACACAGGAACAAGCTTCTGAGGTCCATACCCCACGATATACTTGGCAGTGCAGCGCCTCCATCTGCCGTAGGCTCCAGGGATATGGAGGCGATCTCCCATGGTAGAACTGCAACTCTCCCCTTAATTAGATAACACACCAGGCAGGAAGTATATTGCAAAACAGGAACGGGTTTATTACTACTCTTAGTGCAGCAATACAGGTTCTCAGCAGTCACCTGCCTGATCTCAGTCTCTTCTCTCAGGTATCCCCGGAGATAGTCCCTGGACAGTCACTACGGGCCTAGGGCACCCGCAGCCATCCTAGCTCTTCCCCAACTCCTTTGCGGAGGCAGAGGTATAGTCACTCTACTCCTCTCCGGAGGGAAGAGCACATGAGAAGGCCCCAATCTCAGGCTCCCAGTCGTGACCTGCCTTCCTGATGGGGAAGGACAACAACCTAACTTTAGGGCGGTCCTGCCCTTAAGTACAGCCAGAGGGCGGGCATCTCGTTGGCCCAGCCACAACAGGATATGCCACCCCCTGCTGTCACTCAAGCGCAGTACCAAAGGATGAAGGGGGAAACCCCATGATAACTACTGGCAAACCTGTGAACACCAGGGTTTACTGCCAGCCCGTAGGGTAAATTTAGTAGCCAGGGGGTACCCCGCTACAAGTAGAAAACATAGCACTGTGACAAAGCAAACGTAACACTTGTATCCCTCTCTGGCAGGATCCCCAGGATTAAATGGCCGCAATGGAGAAGGTATGCCTGGCCCTTCAGGTATTCCTGGTAAACATGGGGTCGCTGGCACTCCTGGGAAGCGTGGGTTACCTGGACCTCCCGGGGTCTGCGATGTTTCATCCTGTTTCTCTGCATACGGTGTGAGGGATGATCCGTTCAGGAAAGGACCAAACTTCTGAGGCAGGAGAAGAAGTGTGTTCAGTGGTAACTTCTGGGACTTGCTTCTGATGATCACCGCAGGACAATAAGCTGCTTGTTCTATCCAGTATGTCTTGTATAGTGTGTACCTTTTGTACTGGACAATCTGTTTAAACAAATGGATTGCCTTGCGTTTTCTTTGCTCTGGCTAGCTTACATGAATAGATAGATGAACAAAGATTGCAAATTGTCATCTTAACCCCTTTAGTGCCAGGACGCCTGCAGCACATTCCTTTAGTTTTGCTCTTAAATTCTACATTACTTTCATCTTATTGCTGTGCATTGCAGGTCATTATTGCACATAAGGAGAGGTGTTACTCAGACCGCTCTAGCACAGAGGAGTTACATGCAGTCATCACGTTGTTACTGTAAATGGTTTAGATTGTTCTGCCTACAGCAAACAGCAGTCTCCCATCTATAATTTAAAAATAAATAAAATATCAGTGTATATCATGACCCTCAATCCTGCATCAAAAATAACAATAATTGTTATTATTCTTCATAAATAATAATATCTCTTTATTTTACCTCATTTAGCCGAAAGTTAATTAGCCTACTCACCACTCCATGGCAAACCCCAGTAATGCAAGTGTTAGTTTATACCAGCAAATACTTATGTGATTTTTTTAATAAAAGCAAAGAAACGCGTTTGCAAACAATTATGTACTGTATTGCTGTTAACAATTCACGTAGCTTACTTGCATCAAAATAGCTTCCATACTGACTGGGTGTGATTTTGGACTTGGCCACTGACACCAACTTTGGATTGATTTTTAAATCTCTAAATTTACATTTTGAAGGTAAAATTGATGCCAAGAATGTAATTTTGAACATGCATCTCTAGCATCTTTGGCCTACATTCACTAAAGGTCAAACGCGGCTTTTTCAATGTTTAATGCTAGTTTTATTTATACACCTAATGATGCAAGAAAAAAAAGTGGCCATCTGTGCATCTAAATGCACTTTTCAGAATATTGTACCTACACCGATTTGATATACAGACACCTTTAGCTTGAGCAAAATGCTTCTTTATACTGACGGTTGATACAATTTCAAAATGTTTTTATTGTTGGTTATTTAAATACAAGGGGAGTCATTTATCAAATCAGGTGCTGTTTTCTTTCCCTGGGTTTGCACCTTGGAAACTATGATAAATATCTCCCATTTTCCCTACAATATGGTTCAACAAATCAGTCCAGCTGCATATGAACCTCAATAAAGAAAAGTTTGGTTAAAATGAAGCCTGATTCTGTAATATCTGTTAATGCTAGCCCTTACACAGTAAAAGCCCTCAGTTGCAGGTGTGTGTGTGTATATATATATATACATATATATATATGTATATATATATATATCTAATATATATATATATATATAGATATAATATATATATGTTATGGTTGCAAAAAATGCAGTAATGATGGTACAAGAACTGCAAAAGATTTTGCAAAAATAATGGCTTTTTGTGAGGGGGGGTTTCACTGCTAAATCAGCTGATGTAAGCTTGCATCAGCTCTGCAGCAGCAAGACTTTTATAAATAGACTCCAGTGTGTACATAATTAGTTTATTTCACATATATAATGTATATTTTCATATTTTTCTGCATTCAATTAATCAGGTAAACAATACAAAATATGTATAGCTTAATTCAAAGCTAAGTATACGTTTACATGAGATACAAGAGATCAGTATTATAATATCCCTCCGTTATATACTTTCTATTTGTAACAAAGATACTTTGCAAAAAGATACTGTATTTAGATTTTTTTTACTCAAAAAATCTTGTATAATTATTCCTGTCAGGTACAGTTATTGCTTTTTATCCATGTGTTTACTTGTGATACTGTATAGTGGGTAAGTGTTACACATTTTTGTAATTCCAATGGTTTTGTACAAGAGATTTAGATGGCTGTTTTTTTTCCAATAAATTTGAAGCCCTTATTTAGAAGTGTTGTGTATCAAGTCTCAGTATATATGTGGGAATTAATTTGAGAAAATAAAACAGTTTTGCTCTACAATAGCATTGGTTTGTATGCCCGTCACATACAGCACACCTGTGAGCACGTGACTTGCATATGGGACAAGGGTAAATCCACAGCTATCAAGTTGACCCACTTCACCTTCCGCAATGGTCCCTTAAATAAGTAATATCTCCCCTCAATCGGTCCCAATATACCATCTGTCACGAAGGGCACACCTGTGAGCACTTGACTTATGTATGTGGCACGGGTTAATACACAAAGCTAACTAGCTGACTCACCTTTCACCTATGCAAGGTACCTCAAATGAGTAATATTTACCCTCAATCTGTCCCTTTAATCAACTGTCACCACCAAAGAAATGATCAAAATATTAATTTGCAGAGTCTCTGCTCCCTGTTTATTAAGAAAGCTATGCACTCAACTCACAAAAATCTGTTATAGCAAAATGTGCCCTAAAATGAAATTAGTTCAAACAGTTCAAACCAGAGCTCAAAGGTTACTTATTAAAGTTTAGCTTTAATATACAAAAAGTAAAGTGCTTAGGTTACAGAAAAAAATGATTACAAGAACATACAGTATAAAAATGCAGAGTTTCTTAAAGTAAAAAGATAAACAATCAGAATTACCTACATGTTACTGTAGGAGATGCGTGCTGAGGTTTTAGAACAGGAGACATTTTAAGGGAACATCATATATCCTTTTGGTAACCATAGCTTTGAAAACATAAACATCAGCTTGTGATGAGTATAAATAGGGTTAACAAAACAAACAGGCCTAGCTCCTGTAGGAAGCAATGACTATACCAAGAATGGAGTGCTTATCTGTGGGTTGTAGGGCTAAGCCCCTTACCAACCATAACACAAGCTTAGTCTGGGGAAAGTTTCACCTTCGGGCCCCGGGTTCCTCCTGGCTGGGATAGGGGATGGAAAGTCCAGGTGCTCTCACTTCAGCGGTCCAAGGTGGTAGCTTCCTGAACCAAAGAACGTTCAAACACACCCTCCGCTCTAACGCGGCCCAGGGTGTGCTACTGGATCAGAGAGCCCTTGCAGTGAGTCTCTGTAAGCTTTTATAACCCTAACGCGCCAGCTGAGATTAGTTAACCTCACTAGTGCTGTCTCATGCTCTGTAAATAGGTTTCCCCTGTATCACTATCTGACAGGGGTTCCACCCTGTTAAACTTGCCATTTGTATCAGGTTCTTCCCAGAGACGTCACTGGAATAGGAAAGATGAGAATTCATATGTATGATCCCAAAACACACCTTTGTTGAATTCTACTTCATAATTCAAATGCAGGGTTTTGCATTTATTGTAAATTCCTTTAATTAAAAACAACACAATCCTGCCTTTCTGGGTGTGGTCTTGTGAGGAATCAGAGAGTGCGTCCCTTGCGGCGCGTTCCCTCCTCACTTACCTATAGTACTGCAGCGGCAGCTGCCGAAGATTCGCCCCCCGCTGATGTGCGCATCACCGTTCCTGTTACAGAGCGTGCGCGCACCTGCTCCTTCTATGCACGGTCACTGAGCATGGCTCCGCCCCCTCGGGACGTGCCGCACCTCCGCTGTGCGCGGTGCATGCGCATGACGGCGTGCAACGAGCCCCAGCTACGTGTCAAGCTTTGCTATGAGCCATTGTCTTCTGCAGCCTATCCTTGGCATCTGTGGAGGCCCCGCCTCCGCTCCCTCCCCTACTGGTTCCTGTCTCCTATATAAGACTGCCTCTTCCTGGCATACCTTGCTGAACATAGACTTTGTGTAGCCTTGTGTGTGCCTGGCTTGTCCAGCCCAGTCCTGCTTTGATTTCTACAGTTACCCCTCGTGCACCGACCTGGCTTTGCATTTGGATTCTCTCTGGCTCGTGACCCCTGGCTTATGGATTAACCTCTCGTGTACCGACCTGGCTTTGCATTTGGATTCTCTCTGGCTCTTTACCCCGGATAACGACTACGTGTACCTCTCCTACCCTTGGAACCTGGCGAGTATTGGATTAATCCTTTTTCTTCATACCAGACCCAGCAACGCTACAAACCACCTACTGGGCCCGCCTTCGCTACTGTGGGTGGGTGGCATTGTCCTTCCCACCTCAGTGCCGGGGTCAGGTCTTGTCTGTGGGCTCGCACAAGCGTGACAGGTCTCAACCCAACCCTTTTATCAATCTCTAGATTACATTTTTACGACTTTAATGAAGAAACCCTTTCTTTTGACTTGTAACTTGCCTCGATATATAAAATTCCTAATAACCTTGTTTCTATAATACTTAGACAAACACCATCTTCATTGTTGCATCTGTGTACTTAATATGCATGCCTGAATATAAAATATGACAACCTAACTTTTACTTTTGCAAGAGAAACGGATATCTGTCCCTGGCACCTGCTAATGATGAAGTGTTTGGCATAATTTGATTTGCCTCATTGCAACTGTTACAAATATCGATTTGTTATTCTTGTGAATTGCTGTGAGGCCCAGGATATTTTTCACATTTAATAAATGTGCACACTTTTGGAACTGTCTTGCTAACCACACCTGATATTCTACAGAGCACGAAGTCATCCCTTTCAAGCTACATGGGAGAAGGAGTGGCTCAGTGAGAAAAGACAAATCAGGGGAACTGGGTTCAATTCCTGGTGTCAGCTCCTTGTGACCTTGAGCAAGACACTTTGTCCCTCTGTGCCTCAAGCACCAAAATCATAGATTGTAAGATCATCTGGATAGGGACTTTGTCTGTAAAAATCCTACGGTTAACTGCTTTGAGTCCCATTGGGAGAAAAGTGCTTGCACATTTAGCTCATTAGATGGGTACAAATAAATGACCCACCTTTCAATATATATATAAAATAGTCCAATGTCTGGTTAATTTCTTGATTTATTCAGAGACAAATAGAATGCATAATTTCAGTCATTTGCATCAGTTTTTCAGGCATATAGAATTTCGTTATAGAGTGAAGAATCCTTAGCTTAGTTGTTCTTAGCTTGGTGGTGCTAAATGATTCTGAATTCTACAGTATCAATCCAAATACAATCTTTATACATTTTCCTTAACCAGTCTTAACATAGCAATCACCTGTTTTTGTCACTGTCTTCCTAATTAATCATCAACATTAGAACACTGTTTCTTCATTTAGCAATATTTGCTTTGATTTACAAAACCCTCTTGTTCTGTCACTAAGTAACTATAGGATTAACTATGTTCGTTATCTTTTAAGACCTCTCTCTATTGTATTGTCTTGTACTACTAACTATTTAACTAACCTTTAATTCCAAACTCATGATCCTATAATATTCAACTCAGCTGACATTAAACATACCAAGTTTCATACAAAATGGAAAATAATAAAACAGGATATATTCTTAAGTCACATAAAACATTTCTACACCTGCCTGTCTTCAGACTGATTTATCTTCTTAACTTAGCAGAGGCAGCCAATAATTTTCCAATATAATTTCTAACTTAATACTAAATTACTTATTTTAACTAGTTACATGCTGAATATATATGTATATAGACAATATAACATCTTTATTATTTGGGCTTAACATTGTCCCATCTTCAGTGCTATAGGAAATAAAGTTGTTCTTTAAAAGGTTTGCATTTATTCTAGTATCAGGGCAGCCATATTTCAATCCCCCACTTACAAAAGTCCCCCAATATCCTTATCCCTAGAGCAGAACATAAAACTAGACATTGACCGCTGTGAATAGGACCCTCGAATATGGACCACCGAACCTGGATTCGTTTTGTCCTACCATAAAACATTTAATGTATTTTAAATATAATTTGTAACCAACATTAGCCTTTGAAGTGTCAGGTTGATTAAAATATGTAATACTTTCTGCCATTTCAATTATAATACCTAATACAGCTATGTTGTAAGCACAAATTAGACATTTACAGTGCTCTTATTATGTACATGGTACCCGACATGGGCCCTGACATGTCTGAGGCCATTATGATGTACGAGCACTTGCTCGTTTTCTAGTGGGTGTTCAAACTGAGCCCCCTACATCTCAATTTCAGCATCCTGGGTCTAGCCAAGGTCATGTGATTGACCAGGAGCGATCACATGACCTGGAATTGCCAAAACCTCTGGACCCCTTGCACTTAATGTTAAAGCAGCGATCACGCATAAAATTATTATTATTATTTACATAATTGAAACCAGAGGATCTTTCTCTGTTGAACCGCTTTACTTTTAGCACGTTCCTGAGGTACATGCAGTTTTCAGTGGCAGTGCTCACTCAAGTATACAAGAACTATACAAGAACAATTATTATTATTATTACTTTTGTACCACCTATGGAGACGAGCACCAACCCTGATGTATTTACACAATTAGTCACAAACAGCCTCATGAAACTATCGAATAAAAAAGGCTTGCAAAACCTCAATCACTGTGAAAGGATGGCCCTAAAAGACATAGAAAAAGACATTGTCATCAAACCCTCTGATAAATGGGGGAGATATAGTGGTGATGAATCTGGAAGAATACGCCCAACGATGAAGGCGTCTCTTATCCGATAAAAAATGCTTTACCATCTTGAAATCAGATCCTACCACTATATTCCAGAAAGAACTGATGAATATCCTTAAGGGTGGTCTGGATAACAAATGAATCTCCAAGAGCAAATATGATTTCATATTGGTAAAAATACCAAAAATTGCTACATTTTATCAACTACCAAAAATCCATAAAGGGACCTCTCCACCTCCAGGTAGACCGATTGTATCGGGGATGGAAAATCTGACGTCCAATGCCAGTATATACCTGGACCGATTTTTGCGCCCCTTTGTAAGTGCGCTACCATCCTATCTTCGCGATACCAAAGATGTTCTTCTAAAATTAGAGGACATCTCTATTGATTCATATATGTATCTTGTCTTCTTAGATGTAGAGGGATTATATACAATTATAGGCTAAAGCAGTAAAATTCAGGGCATTATTGAAAACCCTGCTCTCTGATTGGTTAAAATTCCGGGCATTATGCAATCAGTAATGCCCGGAATTTAAGCAGCAGAATGTGTAGTTTTCAGTGTGTTTATTTCCAGCCAATCAGCTTTCAGAACAGCTGAGATAGGGCAGGGGATTCGACTGATTGAAGTAACAGATCTGAGACAGGGCATGGGATTGGTCAGGACGTATCAGCCATGGGTTGACTCCTCCCCCTCCCGAGCTGACAGATTTTCTGAGCAGATTCAGTTGAAGGGAGGGGGGGGGGGGGGGGAGTGATGTCATCGCTGCCGCCTGTGGAATCCCCATCCGCTCCGTGGTCATGCACCGGAAGTGCGTCGAGGACCGGAAGGGGCGGTGGTGGATCATCGGGTCCGCGGACGGGTAAGTAGGTCGCACGCCTCTCCTTCTCGTCCTCTGCAGGATCCTTCTTCGCCTGGCAGGAGTAAGGGGGTGGTGGAGTCTCCTTACCGCTCCGCTGCAGGCTGATGTACTCGGGTCCCTCTGGATCTGTCTCCGCTGCCGTCTCCGCCGCACTGGGAGTCACCATGGCCGTGGGACTTCTACGGGCCTCTGGCCGGACCAGCGCTCGCCGTTGGAAGGTGTCCGGACTCGTCTGCTCCCTCTCTCCGGTAAGTGGACCGCCATCTTTATTACAGCTGGGGTGGTTCGCCGGTAGGCGCATCACCACCGATGAGACGCCATCTTCTTCCTCTGAAGACGACTTGGTCGGATCCTCCGCTAGGGAGTCACCTGGGTCTTTTGCGGCCTCGCCAGTGGTTAGTGGTACGAAACGGGCCCGCTCCGGTACCTCCACTGCGGTCGCGCTCTTCTCCGCCGGATCTCCGCTCGGCTCTGTAGTTGGCTGAGCCTTGGTTCCCACCTCGGCAGGGGTGCAGGGAACTAGGGCAGCCTCATCGGTCGTCTCCGCCACCTCCGTTAGTGTTCCCAGAGAGGCACCCTTAGGGGTCTTGATCATTGGCCAGGGCTCAGTAGGCCACAGGTAGTACGTGCCACATTGGGGGCATCGTGCCTTCGTGCTTGGGGCCGGTCCGGGTGTCCTGCAGTGTATGCACATGCACCGGAGGTACTCTCGGCCGTCGAGTTCCACTACCAGGAAGCCTCCTGGGAACTGGAACGTGGCCATGCTTAGCTCGGACATTATTTGCTCAGGGGTGGAACAGTTCAATGTTTCAGCTCCTCTCTCTGTGGATGTCAGACAAAAGTGCAGTTCCTCGCTCTCACTTCCTGTCCCTCCCTTCGCTGGGGAGGACGCTCCTGATTGGCTCTCCTTGTGCCCCCTCCCTCTGGTGGAAACAAGAGGAGGGGCACTCCTTCTCTCAGTGTGATCATCTGGTAACCACAGGAGAGAGTTGCGTGCATTAGGTTTACGATATATGTTGGTTTGAATTTTACAGTCAATGTCTATGTACAAATTAATATCTAGAAAATTAATATGATTAATATGTATCAATGACGTGAATTTTAAATTAAAAGTATTTTTATTGAGATAGTCAATAAACTCCCCTAGTGTAGAGTAGTGTCCCCTCCATATCAGAATGAGATCGTCAATATATCGACGGTAGAACATAATATTATGACGGAATGGGTTAGTGTCACCAAAAATGTGAGTGTTTTCCCAAAATCCCATAAATAAATTCGCGTAAGAAGGTGCAAAAGTAGTCCCCATAGCAGTGCCTTGTTTTTGAAGATAAAAGTGCTCATCGAATAAAAAATAATTGTGTTGTAATAGAAAAATAATACAATCTAACAAAAAAGTGATTTGAGGAGTGTGTAAAGTTCTCTGCATATAGCTTACATCTAACATTTGTTTTTATTGTAATACCTTGCATCATTTCCCTCAAACACATCTTTGCAAGGTATCTGTGCTGTGTTTCTCCCCTTTAGTTTATCCTTTCCCTTTTTCTTTACTAGAGGAGATGACGTAGAAATCCCCATGACTACATGGATGGTTTGTAAACAACTCACCCATATCGCATACACTGCGTTACGTCACTTCCGGTATTCTGGATTAACCCGCGTCACTTCCGGTTTCCGGTCATGGCGGCTGAATGCTATTCCAGGTAATTAGTTCAGTATAAGAGGGGGAACACAGCACACCTACACTCACTCTCTGACGAAGCGCCGCACAGGCGTCAAACGCGTAAGAGGAGGAGACTTCACCGCTGCTGTCCTGTGGAGTCCTGTTGTTCCGCTGTGCTCTGCATTGCCGCATCCTGTGGTTACCAGATGATCTACTCAACCCAGCAGAAGCACGCACATTCAGAGGAAAACGGGCATGGTTCACGTGAGTTTTTGCATTATAGCAATCACTGGGAGGTACACTACAGGTGTCCTTAGGCGGTCATAGACTTTGTCCTCATTGGGAGTGATGTGGTGGAGCTTATATATACCTCTGCTTACAGCACTCACCAGGACTATATATATGTCTTTATTTTACGCCCACCTGCAAACCCCAGTACTCACTTGTGTATAATACCTACCATTTATTATTATTCTTCTTCAATCAAGATTATTTATACCTTCATCATCCTTGGTCATTAGTAGCACTATTATAGAACATTGTTCTTCTACCCTGCATTCTCTCAGTGTGACGTGGCCTTGTCTGTTGGCCAGTCACAGCACAGGTGGGTGGGCTTTCGGCTTTCGCGCCGCTCCACTCGTCTTGCAGGGGATCTGGGTTTGGCGCCAAACCCCTGCACATCTCCCTCCACATTTCTCTCTCAGTCTCTTTGCACGATTCACGTGCGCGATCCAGGATTGGCGGGAGTCGCCATTTTAGTTCGGCTGCTAACTGCTGGGCCGTGGATGGCGCTGCTGTCGCCATTTTGGACTCTTTCTTGCTCCTCGGAGCACATGTAGGGACGGCCGCCATCTTTGATGAGCCCTCCAAATGTATATCACCGCTATTCTCAGTGTCTAGTGCAAAACTCGCTCCTAGACACTGACTATACTCAAACTGTTCACTGAACGCTCTCTGCATGCTTTCTCTCTGTGCTTTACCCACTGATATGATGTGGCATACCCCAGGCTAGGCAGAACTCCTTCTCTGTGCACCGCACTCGCTGACGGTTCCTACAAGTACTCTGTGGTGTGTTTTATGTGGGTGCTGGCTAGTGTACCAGGCATTTCCCTAAGTACGGGCGTCTCCTACTTTTGGCCACTCATAGTGCGGGCCCTGGGCCATGGTCCCTGGACAAGTTAACAGGCTAACCCCCCCAGTTGCCTCACACTATCTGCCTCAAGGGACTAGAACAGCAATAGCTCCACACCCATCTTACAGCACCCTCTTAGGGCACCCAGAGCGTTATGTGCGGGAATCCACGCTCCCCTGACTACCCCTGGTATTACATGCCCTACTCTCTCCAGTACTTGCACGGAAGGTGCACTTCACTCTTCCCGCTCTGCCTTGCTGAAAGCCTGTCCTGTTCTGGATCTCAGCAACTCGCCTCCAAATGTAGCCCATGTCCCCCCCCCACCCCTGATCGCAGATTGGATCTCTAAGGTGTAGTGAGGGCTGGCTACATGTAATTGGGTGGTGCATACCTGCTTGGAACTGGAGGGCCTGAGTCTCCTGCGTTGGTATGGGGGATAACAGGGACAAGCTTCTGGGGTATATGCCTCCATCTTCTTTAGCAACAGTGCAGCGCCTCCATCTTCTGATGAGACCTATAGGGATAGGTTAAGATCCTCCCAGAAGAAGCCCTGGTCCCAGGGTGAGAAATCTTAAACTCACACACAGTTTTTATGTAAAATAGCAGCAATCTCTTTATTGTCCTTGCAACAATGATACAGCAGCAGCAGCAGTTCATGTACAGCAGTGCTTCCAAATGTACCGGTATATTCCTCCACTCCTCTCCTCCAGGCTGTTCCCTAGCAGGATGGCCTGTTTGGGGCTTCAATACCCAAACCCCCACCTCCAGGATATACTCTCTGGGTGAGGGTAGATCTCCCCCCCTCCTCACCCCCTCAGCAGGGTGAGGGGCATTGGTCCACAGCACTACAGTGCTATCAGCTCTAATCAGTATGGCTGAGTGTCTTCTCTTCTGTTTCCTTGAACTCTCGGACCATGCTCTCTCTGTTTCAGCACTCTCCACTCTCACAACTCCAACAGACTTCACTCTCCAAATGACTGACATCCACAGCCTGAACTCTCACTGACTGAACTCCAACAGACTGAACTAGACACACACAGGAGCAGCCCACTAAATAGATACAGCCCCACCCCTCATAATGTCAGCAGGACCTCCCCTCTGGCTCAGGCACTTATAGTCAGAGGCCTGCCTCCATCACTCAAGGCAGGGCTTGTGAGGGGGGAAAAACCCATGATTACTACTGGCGCCTGCCCTTAACAGGGCTTACTCCAGTAGGAGATGGATAGGTAGCCCACTATTTCTTACAGGGGCTACATATATATACATACTTGATCAGCAGAGCAGAGACATGCACAGTATATTCCTAATTTATTTCATTTATCTCCACATGGTCACAGGCAAGTTAAATAGCACCTATCTTGTTTTAGCATCCAATTTAGAGTTGGATTAACGGCTGTTCTTAATTTAAGACCTTTCCTTAATAATGCGCCCATGGGACCGGGCACTAATTAAAACGATCTATAAGAACCCAGGATTTGCAACATACATATTCTGGAGCTGGAATTGCAACTCTGTTGTCGCACAGACGCTAACAGCCAATGCTGGCTGTAGTCCAAGGGAAATAATTTATATTGGCTAGAGATGGTGTATTTACAGTATGGTGGTGAAGTACTCCAGAGATACCACCTAATACCTTACATGATCATGAACATTTTGGAGTTTATTGAGGCTGATCTAGAGCCTAAAATACACATTAAAACTGCTATCCCTCCAATTATCTGCAGTCTGCACGGACTGCAGAGCTTCCTTCAAAAGTAATGTTTAAGGGTGTGTGCTAATGCAATCAAGTGCAAACATTCCGCAGGTGTAATTATTACACACAGATATATGGATTGCCAAAGTCATAAAAATAACTCAAAGCCAATGGCTTTTATCCAAGACCTCATTATTATATTTGAAGACCAGCTGCTAAAGAATCTGTAGCGCCTAACTCTAACACCACCACAATTTCTTCAACTCTCTAAACTGTAAACCGAGTTCACCGAGTGTCATTTTCATTTTGCATCTGTGTGCATCAATCACTTTGCTCCACATTTTGCCCTACAGATGTACTGCAGCGCACGGCATTACTGCAGCAGTGCAGCGAGTGAGTTAACGCAGTAGTCTCACCCCCTTTTCACGCTCACCCAATTCTGCTGCATGGAGCCAGTGGAAGTTATAACGTTCTAGGTGTCATCTTGCCATTTGGGGCATGTCAATAGGACGAGTTAGGAGGAGTTACATGAAGCACAGATTATAATGAGATGTACCACATTATGCGTCTGTATGTCACATTATCTCCCTTCAATCACCGTCACAAATCTGCTAAGCGTCAAAAAACATAACTTTGTGGCTCCTAACAATCGGCACAATTTGTGCATTGATACCTAGAGCCCTTTATCCCAGATTCCCTAAAGGGTGTTAACTCCAGCACCCCTTCACTCCCATCGAGTATGAGTATTAAGCCGGTGTAGCATCCTTTAGTGAATCTGGGTCTTTTATAAACAAAATACTAATTTTCACATTACTAAGATTGTACAATGGGCAGATATATTACTTATTTGCTGAAGTTCAGGACCATTGCCCAGTTCTGACGTGACACCATGCTGGTTTCACGTTTTAAGTGTATCACATATATAAAGTAATGTGTGCTATTTGGAAGAGCGCTTGCTTAAGCCTTCTCTGCCACTGCAATATGAAACGACATAACCAGATATTTTGAAAACAAATTGTAAATTGGAAACCAAGCAAAGCATTCTCATTTCCTAATCATTTAATTACCGAGAGCTGTAATGACGCAATTTGAAACATCTGCCCTGCTGATGACTTAAAAGAAACATGCAGTTGGGATGAAAAAAAGTTCAATAACTGAAACCACACAGCACTGCACGTTTTAGACAGGGCGTAATGTTGTGCGGTTGTGTACACTTGAGACGAGCAATGCCTAAGAGCAAAGAGACCATGTCACTTCTTAGCTATGTGGTTCCACCCACTACTTGCTTTCTGTTTCAAGCTATTAACGTTTGGACCTCTTCCATATCTGATAGACTATTTGCACTCTCTCCGTCATCAGAAAACCAGTGCTTTTAATTAAATAAATAAATCAAAGCCTCCATCTGTAAATTAGAGAACTAGATACATAAGGCGGTGGATTAACCGATTTGTGTGCGGCGCACTTTCATGATACCGAATAAGAGCGCATCGAGCCAAGTGATTGCTCATCACTAACTGCTAAACTGGGGAGGTTCAGGGAAAGTACAGGTAGCGGTAGTAATGAGAAGTTTGCCAATGGTCAGGGTTGGCAATATCAAGTAACAAAAAAACAAATCAGATCAGCACTCAAAAAGAAACACTTGCTAACTCAATGGGTCATTTAAAAATATATATTACTGTACATTTAATTAGAAATGACAAAAATAGTCCAGTTACAAACATTCTATTTAATCAAACAAGGTGAAAAATAAAAGGAAATAATCACAAAGAGTATAATGACCAGTAAAAAAGTATTTTAGAGGTCCATATTAACCACATGGATTTTAAAGCAACACTAGTGTTTCAGGGCTTACTTGCCCTTTCCAGAGGCAAGAAAAGTAATAGTGGCCCTCTAGCCTTGAAGCAGTTAGGCTGAGAGGTAGCAATTTCACTAGGGTTTCTTAAACCTTCCCTTCCAGCAGAATACTTCAATGTTAATTATCGTGTGAAGAACCACCAAGAGATAATTAGCTGTTCCTCAAAATATTGATAGATACAGAAGATACAAATTATGTATATATACCAGGAGCGTAGCTATAGCCCGGGCAAAGCCCGGGGCCCGCTCTGTTCCCCCCACCCCCTGTCGGCGGCCAGGGCGGCGGGCCCCGGCGTTAAACAGAAGCATGCAGAGGAATCAGCAGCTGCTACAGAGCTGACACCGGATGTAAGAAAGACTTCCAGGTCAGACCACTAGAGCGCACTCCTCCCCTGCGGCTTATGCTCTGTTTAAGGTCGGACCAACCACAGGTAGGCATGGGGGACGAGGGGGGAGAGAGGTGATGATGGTGGGGGAGATAGGTGCTGATGATGGTGGGGCCCGTCTGGAGATGAGGTGATGATGAGGATGGTGGGGGAGATGAGGTGATGATGATGGTGGGGGAGATATGATGATGATGGTAGGGGAGATGAGGTAATGATGGTGGTGGGGGAGATGAGGGGAGGGGGATGAGGGGGAGAGATGATGAGGGATGATGAGAGAGAGGTTCAGGGACAGGATGAAGGAGGGAGAACAAAATTGCAGTCAGTATTAATATAAATGGGGCCCTTCAAAAAAAATTTGCCCAGGAGCCCTTGCATGTCTAGGTACGCCACTGATATATACTATATATACAGGCATACCCCGGTTTAAGTACACTCACTTTAAGTACACTCGCGAATAAGTACATCTCGCTCAATAGGCAAACGCCAGCTCACGCATGCGCCAGTCAGCACGTCGTGAACAGCAATACCGGCTCCCTACCTGTAACGAAGGTGTGCGCAAGCAGGGAGATTATAGAGCCTGTTACAAATGCCTTATTTACATCTGTTCTGCACGTATATGACGATTGCAGTACAGTACATGCATCGATAAGTGGAGAAAAGGTAGTGCTTCACTTTAAGTACATTTTCGCTTTACATACAGTACATGCTCCGGTCCCATTGCGTACGCTAATGTGGGGTATGCCTGTATGTAGCAAAAGAGGAAGTCCACATTGTGACGATAGCTTCCACAGGCTTATTAATATTACACAAAAATAATTCAGACATTACAATGGAACAGGGGAAAATACATTTACATGTCATAACAGGGTTACATCACATTTCTGGACCTCAGCCCAGTTAACCCCTTGTCTCCCTGGTGCGGTCAGGGGTGGCCAAATGGGGTGCAACCGCATCCCAGAGACAATGTAACAGTTCACTCATGAACTGCGACCCCTGATCAGTTAGGATCTCACTAGGGAACCTACCCTAGCAAAAATGTTCAGCAAAGCTGCTGCCACTGTCTTGGCACTTATGGTGCCCAGCGCTACCGCCTCAGGGTACCGGGTGGCAAAATCCACCACCGTGAGGATGTAGCGCTTCCCTATGGGGGCAACCCCTTTAATACCGGGCCACCCCCTCTCTCCCTCTACACACATTCCTCTCGGTATGAATAAAATGTCTGTTAATTCAATTCATATTAACAGAGAACAGAAAATAAAATGGGGTGACATAACTTTTGTCATTCTCTCTGTTCATAAAATGGATTAAATAAATGGACATTTTAATCACACCTGTGCTGTGGACCTTCTATTTGGTGCAAATATGCTTCTGGAGCAGTGTGGTGATCAAAATCCTTCCAGCACGCACCTGACCAAGCTAAGCAATATGCTTCACTTTTTATTATATAATCCTTTAGAGTGCTCCAGACACTTTTTCTGTTTTGTTATACTGTATACACACACATACACAAACACACACACAGGGAAGGAAAGAAAAAAAATCAGGGTCCGCAGCACTCCCAATAAGTAAAATAATTAAATCAATACATCAAAAATACTAAACGTTAACAAGAGTGACATTTCAGACCTACACGGTTCTTTCCCAAGCCAACGTATTGTTACGCTATTGCCCGAATGTCTGCCCTTTTTCTCTTTATGGTGCTGTCCTACGCTCCCCTGATCTCTTGGAAGACAACTACATACACCTAGGAACTTGTGAAACAGTCCCTTGTTTAAGGTTGAGTGGAGGTTTATTATATCATCTGTTTTGGCACTTCACTGTCCACAGTTAAATCTCGTTAGATTATTAATCACTATTAGTTGGATTTGCCTGTTTCACTGATATACAGTACACTGGGAGTGCCGACCCAGACACTTTTTTGGTTCTATATTGTCCAAAATTAACCAAAGGTCCAAAAATTTGATCTAAAAACACTTCTAATTGTTGAAACACTGAGGTTAATACATACTCTTGTGTATTCTAGGAAGTGTGTAAAAAAACAGGTACAGCTGAACCCCGTTATAGCGCGACCCATTATAACGCGGTTTTCACGTGGCTCCCGTTTAAAAAAAAATTACATTTAAAAATTTTTTTGCACACTGCACACACTGCACACACTGCACACACTGCACACACTGCACACACTGCACACACTGCACACACTGCACTCACTGCACACACTGCCAGCACTCACTGCATACACTCTCACTGCACACACTCTACACTGCACACAGCACACTGCTCACAGCACACTGCACACACTCCCAGCACACTCTCACTGCACACACTCTCACTGCACACTGCACACACTCACACTGCACACTGCACACTGCACACACCACGCTGCACACACTCTCACTGCACACACACACACTGCACCACTGCACACACTCTCAGCACTCACTCTCACTGCACACTGCACACACCACACACACTCCCAGCACTCACTGCACACACTCTCACTGCACACACACTCACTGCACACACTGCCAGCACACTGCTCACAGCACACACTCTCACTGCACACTCTCACAGCACACAGCTCTCACAGCACACAGCACACAGCACTCACAGCACACAGCACTCACAGCACACAGCACTCACAGCACACTCTCACAGCACTCAGCTCTCACAGCACACTCTCACAGCACACAGCACACTCTCACAGCACACAGCACTCACAGCACACTCTCACAGCACTCACAACACACTCACAGCACTCATAGCACACTACACCACACCTCCCACTCCCCCTCCCTAACTTTGGTGTCGGCTGCTGAGATCGGAGCGGAGCTGGCATCAGGAGGAGGGGGGGTGTCACGAGGAGGGGGGCGTCTTGAGGGGGGGTGTCAGGAGGAGGGGGGGTTGAGTGAGGAGCAAGCTGGGACTCGGAGGGCCGCGTGGGCTATGCCGCGGAGGGCCGGTAGTTGTGGGGGCCTGGGGAGGAGGAAATGGATGCCGGTAGTGGGAGGTAAGGAGCAGGTTGCGGCTGGACTCGCCGTTGCTAGGGGACGTGTAGGGCTTCCGGACACCTCTTCCTTCCCTCCTCACTCCCTCCCGATCAGGCGCGCGGCGGCCATTTTTTTTAAAAATTAGCGCGATCCCGGTTCTAGCGCGGTCGGATCGGGTGGCCCCAGAGGACCGCGCTATAACGGGGTTTAGCTGTATAATAGGATGACTAGCTGTCGTCATGTAAGCAAGCAATTTTTCAATTATTATTCCCTATTCTTCAGCATCCTTCAACAAAATATTAATTCCATTCTGTAGCTCTAATGCAGGGTCCTGAGTTGTAGGGCATTAATTGTCACAGCTATGTAGTTGAGATTAGATCTCTTCTCTAGAATATAACTGGTCCATGACAACTATTGTCCCACCCGTATCAGCCGGTTTAATGATGATTGATTTATTGTTTAACTGGTTCAATGCTAGCTGTATCAATATGGAGGAAAGGGAATATAACTCTCGCTTCAGCTTAGTCTGATAAATAGATAGATGTAGACACGTTGCAATAGGGATAGGGGTATACGTGACATATAGAGAAGAAAGTTCCCCATAGAATGCACTCAGTGTGTCGAGTGTAGAATGAGTGTAAATTAAAATACTTTAATTGGTAATAATATAAAAATATATTCCAGATTGGTGTGGAAAGATCTATGGCCAATCGGTGGATAAGAGTATAACCTGTACCCAAATCTAATACCGAACTCAATAGATGGTGTTCACACAAATCTAGTGACTAATACTAGTGCTCCATATCTAGTAATTGATCTAATGAAATAGACCTCTATTAAATCGTAATAAATGTGAGGAATCGGGGAGCGCGTCCCTCCTCGCTTACCTATAGTACTGCAGCGGCAGCTGCCGAAAATCCGCCCCCTGCTGATGCGCGCATCACCGCTCCTGTTACATGACGGCGCGCAACGAGCCCCAGCTGCGTGCCAAGTTTAGCTATGAGCCCTTGTCTCCTGCAGCCTATCCTTGGCATCTGCGGAGGCCCCGCCTCCGCTCCACCCCCTCTCCAACTGGTTCCTGTCTCCTATAAAGGACTGCCTTTTCCTGTCATACCTTGCTGAACATAACCTTGTGTAGCCTTTGCGTGTGCCTGTCTTGTCCAGCCCAGTCTTGTCTTGTTCTCTGCAGTTACCCTCTTGTTTACCGACCTGACTTTGCATTTGGATTCTCTCTGGCTCTTGACCCCTGGCTTACGGATAACGAGTACCTCTCCAACCCCAGACCACAGGCTTACGGACTTCAACTACGTGTACCACTTTGAATTAACCCCTTCTCGCTTCCCAACCGATAGATCTAAAGTGGCTTATATCATTGCATTGCTAACCGGAAACACTTTGGCCTGGGCATCTCCTATCTGGGAGTCAATGCTTGAACTCACGCAGAACTTTCTTGTTTTCAAAAAAAGGTTTCAGCAGGTCTTTGACACTCCTGGCCGCGAGGCTACTGCGGCCTCTTCTCTTTTCCACATCACCCAGGGCCACCGGACCGTCGGCAAGTACGCTCTTGAATTTCGGACTATTGCCGCGGCGACCGGTTGGAACAACGAGGCTTTAACTGCAGCCTTCTGGCACGGCCTCTCAGACTCCTTGAAAGATCAATTGGCTGTACGTGTAAGACCCACTACCCTGGAAGAACTGATCTCTACATGTATACGGGTGGATCAACGCCTCCAAGAGAGACGAAGTGAACGCCAGACTACACGTACGCCTGTACCTATATCTCTCTCTCCTACTCTCTCTCCTTCTTTTGTTCCAGTTGTTGAAGCACCTGACCCCATGCTGCTGGGTACTCATCAGTTGTCCTTTACAGAAAAGCATCGCTGGAGAAGCGCGGGGCTATGTCTTTATTGTGGCCTAGCCGGTCATTTGGCGTACTGCTGTACTACGCGTCCGGGAGAACGCCAGGGGCCTATATGGTATGATGGAATTTCTTTGGGTACCATATCTTCTTGTCCTCCATCCAAGGAAAATATGCCAAAAAGGATCCTTCTGCCTATCATAATGGAGGGTACTGACTTTCATACTTCTGCACTTGCCTTCATCGACTCTGGGTCTGGAGGAAACTTTGTGGATCAGAATTTTGCTATGAAACACCGGATTCCACTGCTTAGGAAGTCCATTCCCATAGGACTCGAAGCAATAGATGGCCGTCCACTTCAACCTGCCTTCATCTGCCTGGAGACTGCGATATTCACTCTTTCCACCAAGGATGGACACAAGGAACAAATCTCGTTGGATGTCATTCATTCACCATCGGTGCAGGTAATCTTGGGTCTTCCCTGGTTACAATTGCATAATCCTGTAATTGACTGGACTGATAAACTGCCTATACGATGGCCTGGTGCATGTCTTATTCCTTGTCTTCCCCTCCTCTTTCTCTTGCCGGTTTAGAAACCCCTGATACTGTTAAAGGCCCACTTCCTGAGGTTTATATTGCATTTCTTGGCGTCTTCGATAAAGTTAGCTCTGAAGTCCTTCCCCCGCATCGTCCCTTCGATTGTCCCATTGATCTCATCCCTGGTGCTATTCTCCCGAAAGGCAGATCCTATCCCTTGTCCATTCCAGAATCCCGTGCTATGTCAGAGTATATACAAGAGAACTTAAAGAAGGGATTTATAAGAAACTCCACCTCACCTGCTGGGGCAGGCTTCTTCTTTGTGAAAAAGAAAGATGGGTCTCTCCGCCCCTGCATTGATTATAGAGGTTTAAATAAGGTCACCTAGAAGAACCGGTATCCCTTACCACCCATCTCAGAACTGTTCGACTGCTTACAACGTGCCTCCATTTTCTCCAAACTTGACCCCCGCGGTGCTTACAACCTTATACGCATCAGGGAAGAAGACGAATGGAAAAAGGCCTTTAACACCTGCGATGGCCATTATGAGTATCTAGTAATGCCATTTGGACTCTGTAACGCTCCTGCGGTCTTTCAAGAATTTGTCAATGAGATTTTTCGTGATGTTCTCAATTTGTTTGTCATCGTGTATCTTGACGATATTCTCATTTTTTCTAAATCCCTGCCGGAACATATTCAGCATACCAAGCTGGTACTCTCTCGTCTTCGTCAGAATCATCTTTATGCCAAGATGGAGAAATGTATGTTTCATCAAAGTTCTACTTCCTTCCTGGGCTATATAATCTCAGAGAAGGGATTCGCCATGGACCCTGAGAAATTAAAAGCAGTATTGGATTGGCCCCAACCTACGTCGCTTAAAGCCATCCAGCGATTTCTTGGCTTCGCCAATTATTATCGTAAATTTATCCATGGATTCTCCACTCTTGTGGCTCCTATTACCACCCTGACCAAGAAAGATGCCGATCCTTCCTCTTGGTCTCCAGAGGCCTGTTCGGCTTTTGAATCCCTGAAGCCTTCACGTCCGCTCCTATTCTGCATCACCCCGACCCGTCTCTTCCTTTCACATTGGAGGTCGATGCCTCAAACGTTGCAGCAGGGGCTGTGCTCTCTGAAAGACGTTCTCCCCAAGATCACCTACATCAATGCGGGTATTTCTCCAAAAAGATTTCTCCTGCGGAGATCAACTATGACGTTGGTAATAGAGAACTTTTAGCAATCAAGATGGCACTCCAAGAATGGTGACATCTGCTCGAAGGTACCGGAAAACCTATTCTTATTCTTACAGATCACAAGAATTTATTGTACATTGAGGGCGCTCGACGCCTTGGGTCCCGTCAAGCTTGCTGGGCCTTATTCTTCTCAAGATTTAATTATGTAATTTCTTATATTCCTTGTACTAAGAATTTAAAGGCGATGCATTGTCTCGCAATTCCTTTCCGAGGACAAGTCAGACGAAGTTCCCAAAACCATTCTCCCTTCTAAACTCATCATTGCTGCTAACTCTTTCGACATCTTGGACAAGATTCTAGAATCACAGACGCAGGTGCCTGAAGGACTGCAGGTTCCTGAGGGCTGTCTTTACGCAGCAACCAAATTCCGTCTAAAGATTTTCGAGTGGGGTCATGCTTCCAAATCACCGGTCACCCTGGGATCCGAAGAACCACCGAATTAATCAGACGTACCTTCTGGTGGCCCGAGATGTTGAGCGACATTAAGGAATTAGTTTCATCCTACTCGGAATAAGTCCGGTCGACAAAAGCCTGCTGGTCTGCTACGTCCGCTTCCCATTCTGGAACGCCCCTGGTCCCACTTATCAATGGATTTCATAGTGGAGCTACCTATTTCAAATGGTATGAATACCATCCTGGTCATCGTGGATCGTTATTCGAAGCAGGCCCATTTCATACCCCTCAAAGGCATTCCCAATTCTGCTACACTTGCTGAGGTCTAAATCAAGGAGATTTTTCGTATACATGGGGTTCCCGTTTCTATCGTATCCGACCGGGGATCACAATTTGTGTCCAAATTTTGGCGCGTTTTCTCAAAGAATCAATATTTCACTTCTTTTTTCTTCTGGGTACCACCCGCAAACGAATGGACAGACAGAAAGGGTAAACCAATCACTGGAACAGTATCTTAGATGTTTTGTTTCTGAGACTCAAGACAATTGGGCTGATCTATTACCATGGGCTGAGTTTGCACACAATTCTCTCAGAAATGAGTCCACCCAAGAGTCGCCCTTTTTCATCAATTATGGCTATCACCCTAATGCTCTTCCTTTATCTTCTAACATTGCTGGAGATCCAGCTGCTGATGCTAGAGTCAACGCTCTTCAAGATTCTTGGAGTAGGATCCGGAAAACTCTTCAAGAATCCGTTCAGAGACAAAAGATCCAGGCGGATCGACATCGTCTAGAGGTGCCCAGGTTCAAGACAGGAGACAAGGTATGGCTCTCTTCTAAAAACATCAGATTAAAGACTCCTAACATAAAATTGGCTCCCAGATTCCTGGGACCCTTCAAGATACTGAAACAGATTAATCCTGTAGCGTACCGCCTTGATTTGCCTCCATCTATGAAGATACCATCAGTATTTCATGTCTCTCTCTTAAAACCTGTCAAGCAGAGTTCCAGGTACCCTGATGTTCTCTCTCCTCCTCCTGTACTGGTTCAAGGTCAAGAGGACTTCGAGATCCAGTCAATTATTGATTCTAGATATTCCAGGGGAAGGATACAATTCCTAGTACACTGGAAAGGCTTCGGTCCGGAGGAGCGCTCTTGGGTGCCATTCGACTAGATCCACGCTCCCGGCTTACTTAGACGGTTCCACGCCAGGTATCCACAGAAGCCGTACTTGGATTGTCCGGAGTCCGATCCTCAAGGGGGTACTGTGAGGAATCGGGGAGCGTGTCCCTTGCAGCGCACTCCCTCCTCGCTTACCTATAGTACTGCAGCGGCAGCTGCCGAAGATCCGCCCCCCCCTGATGAGCACATCACCGCTCCTGTTACAGAGCGCGCGTGCACCCGATCCTTCTATGCACGGTCACGAAGCATAGCTCCGCCCCCTCGGACGCGCCGCACCTCCGCTGTGCGCGGTGCACGCGCATGATGACGCGCAACGAGCCCCAGCTGCGTGGCAAGTTTAGCTATGAGCCCTTGTCTCCTGCAGCCTATCCTTGGCATCTGCGGAGGCCCCGCCTCCGCTCCGCCCCCTCAATCGCCCCCTCGCCCCCAGGTTCCTGTCTCCTATAAAGGATTGCCTCTTCCTGTCATACCTTGCTGAACATAACTTTGTGTAGCCTTTCCGTGTGCCTGTCTTGTCCAGCCCAGTCTTGTCTTGTTCTTTGACGTTAACCTCTTGTGTACCGACCTGGCTTTGCATTTGAATTCACTCTGGCTCTTCACCCCTGGCTTACGGATAACGACTACGAGTACCTCTCCAATCCCAGACCACAGGCTTATGGACTTCAACTACGTGTACCTCTCCAACCCCGGCAAGTATTGGATTAACCCTTTCTTCATACCCAGACCCAGCAACGTTGCAAACCACCTTCTGGGCTCGCTCCCGCTACTGTGGGTGTGTGGCATATCCTTCCCACCTCAGTGCCGGGGTCAGGTCTTGTTTGTGGGCTCGCGCAAGCGTTACAATAAAATAGAGGAATGGGATTGGGTACACATGAGAGCATTAAATCAGGCTGTCAATTTGTGTTCCCTATTATATCAACTGATTAGCAGTAAACCTCTTTTAAGTCATAATACATAGAGGAGGTGGATTGGGTTAACATCAAGCCAATAGGCGAGGCTGTTAATCGGGTTAAATCAGAGAATAACCCCAGGTCTATAAATAGTCCCAGATTAAGGCAGGAAACGTAGTATTTCTCTATATGGGGTTTAATTACAGGGATACATAATATACTAACAGGCCCACCATCCCTTTAAACCAAAATGAAATCATATAACAAACTCCTACTCCTTTTAAGAAACTAACTACACATACGGCTTCAACCCTTACTACCTGGATGGACAGCTAAGCTGGTTACCACCCCAAAACAGGTACTGTTATAGGTGAACACATATAAAGTCTCTGAGCACAGAAATAAAGGGTTTCGCTTATCTGTCACTCCTTTGGAGCAGACGTCCCCACTTCAGCACGGTCTTGCGTCCTTCCTTCCTAGGGGAGCTCGGCCCCACGAGAGCTCTGTGAATCTCTCCTCTGTAAGTCCAATGTTAAGGAAAGTACATCCCCGCTTCAGCACGGCCTCTCATCCTTCCTTCTTCCTGGGATTAACAACCCAGGCAATGCCAGCAGACTCCACGACCTCCAGCGGGTCTAAGGAACTGTGCCAGTCTCTTCTTTAGCTGGGGAGCACTTTCTATCTCCCCCCTTCTCTGGGGAAAACAGTCTCTCTCACTCTCAGTATGGCAGTTTCCTGTGTCTGCCTTAAAACACTTCCTTGTTCATTCAGACCAGGCTGATTAGCTGCACCTGATAGTAGTTTATTCAGGGGAAATTAACTCCCTGTGCGTTGGAAAAGTAGCATAGCTGCCCTATTCCAGCACCTAGAGGACAGTAATGGTATCACATATCGCTCCCCCCAGCGATGCATTGTCCTGTGAAGCGGCCCGTGCCCTAGCCTGTGTGTGTGATAGATAGATAGATAGATAGATAGATAGATAGATAGATAGATAGATAGATAGATAGATAGATAGATAGATGGTAATATACATAAATAAATCATAAATGCAATGAACCAGGAACTAAAATCCAGCATGTCACCATTCAACCATTAGCACAGCTGTGCAGAGGACAGTGATTGACATGATTTGGGCTAGCGATATACGAGAGTTTCCTGAAACACATTTTAAGCATAGGCTGCAAGTGAGAGACCTCGGAAATGAATTTAAAATCAGCAATCCCCATTTCCTTCTTTTCTTTTTAAAGATTACCTGAAAGGGGGGCACCACTGAGCCCGTCCATGATCCCTGAACCTCTGGGGGACCCCCTGGTTCCAGAGACACTTGTAATTGTGACGATTTCTGACACACTGTAAAATGAGACAATTTACATCCAACAAACATATTCATTTCATGTGACATCACCTATAAACCACAAGTACTGTATGTCTGATGAACATACATTGTGCCATTGTATGTGATTGGATGTGTGGTTATTGCAGTTTAGGAAGTAAAGGCCTACATTAAAATGAGCTCATTTCAATGTAAGACTTCAGAGCGCTTAGTTTCTCTCTCATTCTGCGTTCTTATTGTTCCCATACAAATGAATGAAATGTTTTATGGTAAAATGTTTACCAGGCATGTACATACTGTACTTATATCGTTTTCAGTTCAAATATTTTAAGCACTGCAAACCTGTGCTTTTGCAAAATACACACAAAGGAAACATATTCTGCATCATATTTTCGTGAAAACTTACACAGTTTTTTCTTAGTTCATAATCTAAATATTGGTCCTGCTCGTGTTTTTAGCATTCTTGTTCTCAAAATTCGATTTTCCTCATATTAAACAAAAAAGCTCAGCCTCTCACCACAACTGCCAAATTACAGCTGGATTCCATTCACGATTCAAAGTTTGTAACCGTTTGACAACTGAGTTTTAAACATAAACAGGCAATTCACAGAACTCTGACCCCAATAGAATACAGAAAAGAAGTCTTGACCATGCTGGAGAAGAGATCAGATCCATTCAAATGACTTGGTCTGCAATCTTTCCCGTGAGGGTGAGAGCTTCACAACATATTGAATAAGGGCTTATATCGACCAGGTAGGATATATAGCAGGATACTCACTAAACAGATGTAGATATTTGCCATTTCCGACATCTCTTCCAATGAAAGATCATTAATGATTGCCATCATAGAGGGTGCCTTATTCTTTCTTCAAATATGCGTTATTTATTTTCAGCTCTATCGTGATAGAACCATGTCATGGTTAAATTGTGTGAGCAGTCCAGCAACCAAGGGGTTCACGTTCGTTTTAAAATAACTATTTTTCCTGTCTCTAGTGGAGGTAACATGGATTGTCAGGGGGACTGACTTTATTGGGGTAATAAAAACAATGAAAGGAGATCCATGCATACATTGAAGTGACATGTGGCAGTGTACAGATATACCACAGAAATGATTTGTATCTCCAAGACCAAGCTTCAAAGAACATGGTCAAATTCTGAGGCCATTCCTGACCAGCATATCAAAAAGTGACAGAAAGGACACCATAGACTAGGATCTATTTGATCAAACCCACACCAATATAAAATATAAATCTCTAACCGGTAGAAGCAATGGGGTGTAATGATATAAAATAGGAGGATAGATGTATTAGAAATATCCGATAATTTGTTTCCCTCTCAAAATTAGAAGTGAGACTATCAAAAAGAGGTGTTTATGTGTGCTTCAAAGTCATCTGAGTGCGGTGACATGAGTAGCACTGATCTGGTGGTTGCAGGTAGAGTGTTATGGGGTATTTTATACTCTCAGATTGATTTGAAAATCAAATTATTCTTTTATCTCCCAGCATCGCGGCCATAACCCTGCCACCCAGGAGATTGATGAGTGGGAGATAAGACGCACTCACAAAGTGGTGGGTTCTCATGTCTATTTTTTGTCAGAGGAAAAGTTGTGTCTGTAAAAAGTGGGATTTGAGAATCCCTAAAACAGAATTAATCTAGAGGGGTGTTATACTGTATCTATAATATTTTCCTATTTCTTACCCTCACGACCTCTTGAGAAGCCTATTTGTTGGTAATGTATAGGTTTTCTGTCTTACTCCTTTTCATTTTGTAAAACGGTCTGCATTTCTATATGTTTTTGTAATCTTTCTTTTCTGTAACAAGCACTGCAAACTTTTTGTAACATTAAATCTAAAATGTAATATGTACTGTTTTGGGGCTCTCATTGAACATAGTACCCTCTTGAAGAGATTAACCGCATTTTTGGACACGTTTGGTTAAATTGTGTTTTTGTGCTAATTACATCTTTTTCTAGCATAACGGGGTCTGAGGACTCCTGAGATTTTAAGGCCTTCAATTAATCCTGGTGGTGGCAGCATAATTGGGGTGTAGTATGGTGGTTTTTGCGGATCCGGTAAGTGATCTGGATAGCTGGGTGTTATTAAACACACACACACACACACACACACACACACACACACACACGGGAAGCGTGTACGTGACATGCTCATTTTAGAAAGCCGGGAAAAGCACAACATTTCAGAGGATTATTAAACTTAAAGCAATGCCCCCATTTGGGAATTTTGTTTTCTGTAAAATCGATACCAGGCATCTCCCGGACATGAACTGCGCTATTCCTGACCCTGCGGACCGCTGGCTCCTGAGGTGTTTATATTTTTATGGACCGGTAAAATGAAACCAAAATCAAATGCGGACCCCTGGACGGTTGTCCAATAGGAAGACACAATTTCATACTTTGATGACACTGCAGCTCCCTACAGGCCCAAGGGAATGAGGCTGCCATGTTTAGGTCTCAAAAAACACCAGAAACACTGGCACATAAAAAAAGGTAAAAATATCAGGAACCATGGGTTCCCCAGAACTAAATACAAAATTCTAGTTGAGAGGGATTGCTGCTTTAAACAGACAATCACATGCAGCAGGTCAAGGGAAAAAAAACTTCATTGGTGTAACTGGCTTCCTTTAGGAAATGTAAAGTAATAATAATAATAACCATCACCTCATCTCATTCTCTCTATCTCGCTTCTCCCCTTCTCCACCTCCATCTACCCCCCGGTTCTGCAGAAACCTGCGCTCTATTCACTTACCTGACTTTGAGTCCACGTTACACTCCTCCCTCTCCTCTCTCAGATCTGCTACAGACCCTGACAAACTGGTCAGGAACTACAACTCTGCCTTGTCCTCCTCTCTTGATCTACATGCCCCGCTTTCTCTCTGCCGCACTCGCCCTTCTAACCCTAGACCCTGGCTAAATTCCCACACGCGCATGCTGCGTTCCTCCACTCGTTCCTCTGAACGCCTCTGGAGGAAATCTCATACTCTCGCAGACTTCCTTCACTACAAATTTATGCTATCCTGTTTCAACTCTGCCCTCTCGCAAGCTAAACAAGCCTACTTTTCTTCACTAATCAACATGCACAAGTCTAACCCACGCCGACTGTTCTCTGTCTTTGATACTCTACTCAAACCACCCTCCGCTGCCTCTCCTTCCTCCATCTCCGCTCAGGACTTTGCTGACTATTTTAAGGAAAAGGTGGAATCCATACGTCAGAACATCCCCTCTGTTTCTTCCTCCCATCCTACACCTCTTCCTAACTCTCCTCCTGCCTTCCTTGACTCTTTTTCCACTGTCTCAGAGGAGGATGTGTCGCTGTTGATCGCCTCTTCTCCCTCTACCACTTGCCCTCTTGACCCCATTCCCTCCCATCTCCTAAAACCTCTTGCTCCTACTATAATCCCTACGCTCACGCACATTTTTAACTCCTCCCTCTGCTCTGGAACCTTTCCATCCTCCTTCAAACATGCAACAGTCATACCATTACTCAAAAACAGCAAGCTTGACCCTACCTGTCTTTCTAACTATCGGCCTGTCTCCCTCCTGCCTTTTGCCTCTAAACTCCTTGAACGTCTTGTATTCGCTCGCTTGCTCCATTTTCTCAACACCTATTCTCTCCTAGACCCTCTACAATCTGGCTTCCGTACTGCTCACTCCACGGAAACAGCCCTCACTAAAATAACTGACGACCTCCATGCTGCCAAAGACAGAGGTCATTACACTCTGCTCATATTACTCGACCTCTCTGCAGCATTTGACACCGTGGACCACCCTCTTCTCCTTCACATTCTCCATACTCTTGGCATTCGGAACAAAGCTCTATCCTGGATCTCATCCTACCTCTCCCATCGTACTTTCAGTGTCTCTTCTGCTAATACCTCCTCCTCCTCTATTGATCTCTCTGTGGGGGTACCCCAGGGCTCTGTCCTGGGACCTCTTCTCTTTTCTCTGTATATACTCTCTCTAGGTGACCTAATAACATCTTTTGGGTTTAATTATCACCTCTATGCTGACGACACACAAATATATTTCTCAACACCCGACCTTACACCTACTGTACAAACCAAAGTTTCTGAATGTCTCTCTGCTATATCATCCTGGATGGCCCTCCGCCGCCTTAAACTGAACATGGCTAAAACAGAGCTCCTCATACTTCCTCCCAAACCTGGCCCTACTACCTCCTTCCACATTACTGTTGGAACTACGATCATTCACCCAGTAGCCCAAGCACGCTGCCTTGGGGTCACACTCGACTCCTCTCTCACATTTGCCCCTCACATTCAAAACATTTCTAAAACCTGTCGCTTTTTCCTCCGCAATATAACAAAGATACGCCCTTTCCTCTGTTGCTCGACTGCTAAAACTCTGACTCAGGCCCTCATTCTCTCCCGTCTTGATTACTGTAACCTCCTGCTGTCCGGCCTTCCTGCCTCTCACCTGTCTCCCCTACAATCTATCCTTAACGCTGCTGCCAGAATCACTCTACTCTTTCCTAGATCTGTCTCAGCATCTCCCCTCATGAAATCCCTCTCCTGGCTTCCGATCAAATCCCGCATCTCACACTCCATTCTTCTCCTCACTTTTAAAGCTTTACACTCTTCTGCCCCTCCTTACATCTCAGCCCTAATTTCTCGTTATGCACCATCCAGACTCTTGCGTTCTTCTCAAGGATGTCTTCTTTCTACCCCCTTTGTATCTAAAGCCCTCTCCCGCCTTAAACCTTTTTCATTGACTGCCCCTCACCTCTGGAATGCCCTTCCCCTCAGTACCCGACTAGAACCCTCTCTATCCACCTTTAAGACCCACCTTAAGACACACTTGCTTAAAGAAGCATATGAATAGCACTGTGGCTATTCTGAACACATGGCACATAAAGCTTGGCCCCCTGCAGATGCACTTACCAGAACTCCCTCCTACTGTCTCTGTACGTTCTCCCTACCTACCAATTAGACTGTAAGCTCCTCGGAGCAGGGACTCCTCTTCCTTAATGTCTAAAGCACTTATTCCCATGATCTGTTATTTATATTATCTGTTTTTTATTGGATTACCACATGTATTACTGCTGTGAAGCGCTATGTACATTAATGGCGCTATATAAATAAAGACATACAATACAATACAATACAATAATTAATATCTAGTATAGAATGATTGTTTTTCTTTACATCCTGTAATTCATGCTTAACCGATACAGATAGTTCATGTTTATCTATTTGGTTGATAATAGCCTCAATTATTGGTTGGCCACACGTTGGATGGCAAAAATCTGTGATGTCATCACTAAGAGAAGTGACCAAGTGTAAAGCCAACCAATCAAATTAGCTGATTTTACATGTGGTCATTAACCCTGTGTTATGCGGCGGTGGCAGGCCCATATTAGGGCATTCGGTAACAAGAAAAAAAATATTTGTGCAACAAATATCGCATGAGGATTTGTCTACAATCAAGTGAAGAATGATGGCTTCAATTAAGATAGAAAATGGACCTGCAATCAAGAAGTATGGCAGCAGATAGGACTAAGGCTTTGTCCCCGCTGGCGCTGAGCGCGCTCATGCTTGGAGAGCTCTCCAAGCATGAGTGCCGGGTGGCCTTTAAATTTTTGCAAGCTGATCGCGGGGGGGGGGGGGGGGGAGGAGGGGCGCGCGGGGGGGGGGGGGGGGGGGAAGCTGAGCGCACTGGTACGTATATAAAAAAAATATTTACCCGAGCACTGGTAAGCGTGTGTGCACACGCATACCCGCGCACACATCGCGTGAGCAGGGACTTGCATATATATACAATATATAGCCAAGCACCGCCCGCTCAGCGAGCTCAGCGCTAGCGGGGACGGAAGCTAAGGCAACAGGGCCCAGGACGTGACAGATGTGTTTTTAAAGGTGTTTTTCATAAAAATGCAGAATGTATGACTAGTAAATTCTATACAATAGGTTCCTCTATGGGAGATTCACAGCACAATAGGGAAAAAGCTTCACATATTCAAAGAGAATCCCAATTAGCTCCAAAAATAGAAAATGTGAAACATCACTGTAAGAGGCAGGTGCAGACGTACACACAAGGAGACCGTTTTGGGAAATTAAAACATGGCTTTATTTAGCCTGTCCCTGTCAACAATGCACAGCAAACAAAAATATACAAAATAAACAAACACCTATCCCTTTGTAAGTGCTAACTTAATTCCCCAGTCCCTATCTGCAACGCTGAGGGGGAAGCCCATTACCAACCTATCACCCCAAAGTCTGTAAGCAGGGGCTCTTTGTGGCAGTCTCTGAGTCTAGGTGGGTCCTGGAAAACAGGTCTCTGGTGTCTTGTTTTCAGCACAACTCTTCTGTGCACTCAAGACTTCATCTCCCTATGTTAGCACAGTGTGTCTGTGCTAAGGAGTCCTCCTGGTCTGTCCCTAGCAGGGTTTTTTTGCCCTCCTCTGATTACCCGGGTGGAGCTGGCTAATTGACTAGCTGCAATTAACCAGCTCTCTTCTGGATTTTCAGACCACTAGAGGCAGCTTTATTTAAACAGGGATAAAGTCCGGTTACAGTCACAAAACCCTTTTGTATCTAAAGTGTACCTACAGTGTCATGTCTGAAATAATGAAAATAATAATATGTAAACACTGGAACGTCCCAAAAGGATGAATCCATTGCACAACTTTTTACAGATTTAACACTCTGTTCTTACAAAAAGGGGTAGAAGTATTGGGGAAAGATGAGCATGAGTAACGGCAGACATTTTAATAAAGCCACATAACCAATCTATACTATTCCCTAAAAAGGGCACATTTCCATGTTTACATTTTGGCCACTGTATTAGGGTGATCAGAAGGGAGAAGTTTAATCATCCCTTAAGTGGCAAAATATTTACATTTAACGATTTTTCCACCTGCGACACTACATGGGTGTTATACTCCCTCAAATGACCTTGCAGCAAATTCTATATAGGACAGACATCTACTGTACAGTATATCTAAAAAAATTACATTTGTTCCAGCATGAGTCAGTTATTAGACTATACAGGCAGTCCTCGGTTATCCAACAGAATCCGTTCTGGAAGTAGCGTTGGATAGTGAAACGGTTGTAAAATGAGTCCCATGTTAATCAGTGGCGGTGAGTGTTGGATAACGCATTCCGGCGTCAAAAAACGTCCCTCAGGGTTGCATTGTAAAGTGTTGAATATGCCATTAGTTGTAAAGTGAAACGTTGGATAACGAGGACTACCTGTACAAGCAGGAATCTCCAGTGGGAGACACTTTGAACAATTGAGACACAACATCTCACAATTTTTTTATTTTAGAGCAAGTACCCAATCCGTGCAGAGGGGGTGATGGAACCAAACTACTGCTTCAGAGAGTACAACTTTTCGTATACAGCAGGGCCCCGCTTCTCGGCGATCCGCCGATACGGCGGCACCGAGAAGGGGACCGCCATCTTTGATTTTCAGCCGCGCATGCGCAGAACGGGCGGTTGCGCCTGGCGCGCATGCACAGACCGGTGTCTGCGCGCGCATACCGTAGTTTGCGCGCACAGACCATAGGCCACGCATGCGCAGAACGGCGAAAACGCCGTTCTGTGCATGCACAGAACTGAAAATCGCCGGATCCGCTTTCCGGCGATTTTCACTATACGGCGGGCCCCTGGAACGGAACCCGCCGTATACCCGGGGCCCTGCTGTATATTAAATCTAAAATGTAATAAGCACTGTCTTTGGGCTCTAATTGAACCTAGTACCTTTTTGAAGAGATTAACCGTATTTTCGGACACATTTTCCTACATTGGGGTTTTGCGTTAATTATATATTATCCAGTAAAAAAGGGAGGGGGGGGTAGTTTGCACTCCGGGGCAGGGGAATACCGATCTGTGTTTTGCCTGCAACAAGTTGGGGCATATCAGAACTGCCTGCCCAGAAAAAAAAGAAACCTGCATCTGTATGTGGAGGGGATCGCCCCCTCAGGAACATGCCCAGGTGCCTATGTGGTGTCTGAGGTGCAGGAAAAAAGGGATGACCACTTACAGCCATTCACTAACTCACCCAAGGACTGAGGGACTCAGGTGCTACAGTTATCCTGGTGCAGCCCAGGGTGGTGGGACCTGAAGAAATCATTCCCGGGCAGACTGCATTTGGGGGTGGCGGCTACTGTGTTTCTCCCCGCACAATTCCAGGTACTAACGCACACTGGGTACCCGAGGGAGGAGATTGACGGGGATTGTACCAAAGTGGGGGGCAGAGAGGGTCTCCCATTAAAGCCCATCAGCACAGCCCAGATGATCTCAGGGGACTGCCAGAGAGAGCTCAAGAGACAGAAAGAGAGGGCTTCAGACACAGCCAGAGAGAGACAGAGAGGCAGATAAAAAGAGACAGCCAGAGAGAGTGAGAGGGCTCAAGAGACAGCCAGAGAGGCAGAGAAAGAGAGACAACAATAGAGAGAAAGAGAACAAGACAGCCAGAGAGTTTAAGGCTACGTCCATGGAAGGAGAGGCAGCGCTCAGCCGTGCGGACTCTCCGCGCTGAGCCCCGGCATCCTCAATGAGGATGTCTTTAGAGGGGGCTCACGCGAGCGTCCGCAGGCGTGCTGACGAGTTGGATTTTTCAGCCGACAGCCAAAGCTGTTTTTCAGCGTGCTGTTGGCTGAAAACCTCCAATCACAGCACAGCAGCGTCACGGCGCCGTGACGTTGACGTCGGTGCGTCACGGGCTATTGGCCCAGTGACATCACTGCCCCGCCTCCAGATCGCGCACGCTGACTCGCCTGCTTGTCCATGAAATTGCACCGGCTTCAGCAGGCGAGCCTCAGCGTCAGCGCGGTTCAGCACCGCTCCCCCCTCTATGGAGGCAGCCCAAGAGACAGCCAGAGAGGGGGACAGACAGAAAGAGAGCAAAACAGCAAGAAAGAGCTACCACAAGGGGAAGAGGATGCAAGTAGTGACATGGGCTCCTGACTGGGAGGATACACCCAGCTTATCGCATTTGGAGACATGATGAGTACCACGTAACGGAGGCTTTATGCTTTTATTATTTTATTAAACAGTCTGCATTTATATATTATGTCTTTGTAACATTCCTTTTCTGAAAACCACACACTGTACCAATTTTCCAATATTAAATCCAAAATGTAAGTACTGTCTATGGGCTCTAGTTAAACCTAGTATCTTTTTGAAGAGAATAACCACATTTTGACATTTTGCATTGGGTTGTTGTGCTAATTACATATTTTTCCAGTAAACAGGAGACCAATGACGGAGAGTAAGACCTTAAATTATTCTTGGTGGTGGCAGCGTAATTGAGGTGTAGTGTGATGTTTTTTGGAGAGCTATTACTTTTTTTTAGTGCAGAGGAGGTGTTAGCTGGATAGCTGGATGTTTTAACCCCTTACACATACAGTACAAACGTCACGTGCATACAGGTGTAGCGTTCGTGACACTAAGTATTATGTAATATTTGTATCAGTATATAACCCATTTCTTGATATGCTTCCAGAACCCGTTTAACACCTGATGAAGGTGTCAAACCCCCGAAACATTGTGTATGTATGAATTTATCTGCAAATAATTAACACAATAAGAACACAATAAGAGACTACTTGTCCATCTTTATTGCAGATTGCTGAGGCAAGACCACTTTTGAATCCATTATAGTCGTACTAATCTGGGAGAAAAGACTTGCCAGATAAATAAGGGAGATCTACTTACAGTCTTTGTAACAGTTTTTCATTTATAATGGGAACAAGGGAGAAACACAACGTTTCAGGTCCAAGACGGACCTTTCATCAGGTGAAAATGGCAGAAATAAGCACATATTTGAAGCCAAATTTGGCGCCAAACACAGGTGAACAGGAAGTGACACTAATAATTCAGGAATACAAAATCTCATACAAAGTGCAATCACACTGCAATATAATCCTCAGGATACATATAAATACTACCACAAGGGAAGGTGAATTTAAGGGTAAATTCTATGTATGCCAAAGCGGACATTTGGGCTGGTTTCAGCTGAAAATTCCTATAAACGTCCATGGGAATTTTAGGCTGAAAACAGGCCAATTGTAACCCTTATTTTAGAGAAGGCAAATTGTTCACCTTGCTCTGAATTAACAGACATTCAGATGCCATAAAGAACACTAAAATACATTTTAAATGTGTCTCGTCTCAATTTATAAGGATTTGCCACCCCTTTCTCGCTGTATTTGTGGCAGCTTTACACTCAGACAGCAAAAGGAGGTGCTAAAGAGCACACCCGATATAATAAAAAGTAAATGTCAACATGTTTCTCTTTATCTACCGTAAGACGAAAATCTCAATCATGTCATGTTTGGCATAAACATCAAATGTAAGATCATTAATGAGCAAGCTCCTTACATTTGACAATGCTGCAGGAAAATAAATACATATATATATATACAGTATATATCCCTGGTGTTACAGTAGGTTGCAAATGGTGTCAAGTTCAGATACAGCCGTCCCCATCCTGTACTTGCTACCTGCCCTTTGCTGCAATAAAGGTCGACACCATTTCTGAGAAAACACTGCTGCTTCTGACTAGGAGCAAAGTCTATTTAAAGTGTCACGTGATGTGCCCCTGACACTTGTTGGCCAGTCAGGAAACTCAATGTACACAGTGTTGTCATGGAAAAGACTCCCAGATCGCCCCAGATTTACTATACTTTTGTTATTTTTTTAGATGCTAATAACATTTTTTTTTTTTGTTATAAGTCTGATACGTGTTATTTTGGAGTCGGACACCTTGATATTTAAACCCTTTGTACTCGTATCTTTGAGCCTTTAACAGCAAACCTGAGATCTATATACTGTATACTGTAGTGCAATACACGTGCTTGTCCAGCTGGGACTCACAGATAGGAGACAATCTCGCGTCCCAGAGCCCTGAATAATTATCCACCGCCAACCCGCCTGCAGGGCACACGCACCTCTCCGCTGCGTCTGATCACCAGTCCCGGACATCAGCCTCGCCGTGCAGCCAGCAGCACAGGCAGTGACAGCGATGCGTGCCAGAGCCCAGCCCACCCCACAGCTCCGGGCTCTGATTTGGAACGCGACGGACTTTGCCAGCATTCTAATTCTAGAACACTGGGAGAACAGCTCAGAGTGAATACCCCGGGCTTCCGCACGCGCTCTAGTGGCGCACTTTCACTCTCTGATCACTGATGATTCATCAGGGCTGTCACTAGCATAACTGATCTGTCATTCGCAGATCAACGTTCGGGCTATTGGGGTCTATGTATCTTATCAAGGGAAGGTGGGTCTGGTCTTGGGCAATACATCAGCACCATTTGTATCAAAGACAACAATCCTATTTCTTTCAATGTAACCTTTTTCCTTGCAAATCAAATCAGCTTTATTGGGATGACGAAAGAACATTACAGTATTGCCAAAGCGTGAATACCGGTAATAGGGGGTGGGGTACAATGATCACACAGTACATGAATAATATTTTGACCTGGATTAGCTCCACTTTTGCCTTCATTAATAAACCCCTATGTTATGTATGAAGACAAAGGTGGTGCAATTTAACCAAAACAATTGCACCAGATATATGAAAGAAAATAATCCTATTGATTTCAATGCCATTTTTTATTTGATATATATGGTGCACATGTTTCGCTCCAAAATTGCAACACTTTTGCTCTCATACATAACTCCCTCTGCTTTTGTTTCCATAACTGCTATTAAGTCTCCTGAATACAACATTGGTTTACAAACAGCGCTAGGTTTACATGTGGGACAATCCATTTGAAAGCAATTCATTGATATATTTGGGGCGCCTTTGCACTTTTTTTGTTTTGCCCCATATTTGCACCCATTGTTAAATATCCCCTGATAAGTGTTGTGTTTTTTTTTTTTTTCACTTTTGAATGTTTAGTTAATTGTAAGCAGAGGTGAAAGTAGGCCGGTCCAGTAATAAGTGCCGGTACTGTGTACCGGTAGGAATTACTGGGGATTTTAATATCTCCCTCTCCCCGTAGGATGCCCATATTAGGGCATCACGTTACTGACCTGAGCCGGCTCTGTATGGGGAGGCACGCGGAGAGGCACAAAGGCGCAGGGAGACACAGGTTAGTTTAGTTTCTGATTATTGTGGTGGGGAGTATTGTGTGTATTGTAAGGGGGTATTATCTTATGTTTATTGTGGGCCGGTTCCTTGATTGTTTTTTTTGTTGCAGGGTATTATATTGTGGGGGGGGATATTGTATTGTGGTGTGGGGGGGATTTTAGTGGTGTTTTAAATGTCTGGGTGAGTACCTGTAAGAATAACAATCTACTTTCACCACTGATTGTAAGGAGGGGGTAGTTATTATACAGGTAGATTCTCAGCTTCAACACTGCTGCAAAGTGAATGGCGCCAGATATAAGT
This sequence comes from Ascaphus truei, assembly GCA_036426205.1. Taxonomy (NCBI): domain Eukaryota; kingdom Metazoa; phylum Chordata; class Amphibia; order Anura; family Ascaphidae; genus Ascaphus; species Ascaphus truei. The sequence continues at coordinate 139,044,155 of CM071568.1, read as the reverse complement.
ATATCACGCTCGTGCTTGAAAAAAAATATGCCAGACAGCTGAGCGCTTGTGCTTGGATAGTTGGTGATGTCACCGCCCTCAAGCATGAGCGTGGTCAGCGGCAGAGTGGACACAGCCTAAGGCCTCGTTCAGGGAGGCAGAGACAGGAGGTGGAGGGCGCGCGTCCGCGTGTGCACATCATCCCCAGCAGACCTTTTCAAGCGTTCAGGGGACGGGTCTACAGACGTGAGCTTAGGGATGGGTGTTGCTCTTCTTACTATACTTTCCCGAATGATTTGATTGGCTGCCGAAGTACCAGTGACGCTGCTGCAGCTTGAAAAAACTTGGGTTGTTTATGCAAACTGTAGCAAGCGACAACTCCGTACTTCGGAGACAAGGGTAGCTGCTACCCTGACAACCGATATTTACTTTAAATACTTTGTTTCGAACGTGCGCGCACACGTCGCGAAGCAGGCACCCCGAACGAGGCCTCACAGAGCTTCCCTGACTTAGGAATCCCTCCCCATAACACTTTGGCCCATTAGGCTTCTCCATTCTGCTCTGTGATTCCTGTGACATCACTGGGGGTGTCACTTAGGTTTTTGGCTCCCATTTATTCCCACTGGGTGTATATCCCGGTTTGCCTGTAACTTATTTATTTGCTCTTGAGAAAGGTCCCGGTGGGGACCGAAACGTTGAGTCAATAAGTTTAATTTTTTTGCATATATTATTGCCTGTCCCTTTTTTCTTTTTTCTGTATCTTTTTGGACAGTAGGCACCCTCCCTTTACCTTTATTGTGTGCGTGCCTGTTTCTGAGAAAGATCCCATTACGTGGATCCATTACGTGGATCGAAATGTTGGATTTGTGTGACTTTTTGCTGAATACAGTTTCTTTTGGACCCTATTGCTGAGTGCTGTCTTTATTTTTATCATCATCACTGGTGGTAAAGTATACACTATTCATCCTTATGGACATAGCACCGGACCTATAACTATTGCTATTGGAGTGCCAGTGACTGCGTACAAGTTTATACCTTTTACTACACATACTTATCACTGTATCCTGCATGTCTTTGTACCCTAGTACAGACCAGCTCCCCTCCTTTCTCAAATATATATATATATATATAATCAATGAGCTAATGCTTCGTAGTAGCACTTGTAACATGGTCCAGGTATAGGGTGTATCTCCTTATCCAACACCTAGCAGAGACAATAGTTGCGAAGTATATAAGTAAATACACATAGGGATGATATACATGTGTAGGCTCCAAAATCTGTATAATAAGCTTCACACCATCATAGACAAAATAACTGCATTGGTAGGCATCTATATGCAGTGTCAAAGGTGGGGAGAACCAACATTAATGTAACCGTATTGGTATAAATACTGAATGGCACTGGCATGTTGTGAAACATAATAGGAGCATGTGTATACATACTACAGTCACACGATAGGGTATAAGTCAGACTATAAATACTCCTTGCTAGATGTCGTAGTCACAGAGGGACACTGGAAACAATTGAAACACCATAATATAAGCCGTATGATAGCAGGTCCAGGAGAATTTTGCCACACCAACCGACATCACTAAAACCTGACGCACGTTTCGCGTGACGGCACGCTTCATTAGGGGAGGAGTACTAATCACATTTGCTTTATATATGGTCAGTGATGGACGTGCGGTACATTGCTGAGCCAATCATGGTGATGCACCACCAAAGTCACCCAATTAAATCAGATCGGAGTCCGTTATTGAGGGATATCAGACTCATGACTGTCTAATAATATTGTAAGAAACAGTGCTCAATCTATAAAAAAAAACAAAAGCATCTTTGGTGTGAAACACATTAGGTGACTTTTTTGCCTGGCGTTGTGTGTATATTTTGGTTAATTAAGAGTTTTGCCACCTCTATTTCACACCTCGCAACCCGTTCTTGTAGTGCTCCTCTACCATTTTTCACTTCAATATTTTCAATCTATAAAAGGCAATAATTAATGAAATGATAGTGGGATATCCCAAAAGGGGAGGGGAAAGCTCCGGGTCCATCCGTCACCGAACATAACAATAGGTGGTGAATGTATTTATTTATTATTTATTTATTTATAAAATATTTTACCAGGAAGTAATACATTGAGAGTTACCTCTCGTTTTCAAGTATGTCCTGGGCACAGAGTAAAACAAATAATACATGGTTACAAATACAGTTACATAAATGAACAGGGTATACATTATATACAAGACATTGTGTGCACAGTTAAAAAAATATATATTATGGGCGTATGAAACAGTTACAGACAAGATTAAAGTGTGAGACAGCCTTAGATTTGAAAGAACTTAAGCTGGTGGTGGATATGAGAGTCTCTGGTAGGTTGTTCCAGTTTTGGGGTGCACGGAAGGAGAAGGAGGAACGTCCGGATACTTTGTTGAGTCTTGGGACCATGAACAGTCTTTTGGAGTCTGATCTCAGGTGATGAGTGCTGCAAGTGGTAGGGGTGAGGAGCTTGTTCAGGTAGCTGGGTAGCTTGCCCATGAAGAATTTAAAGGCAAGACAGGAAAGGTGAACTTTGCGCCTAGACTCTAGTGATGACCAATCTAGTTCTTTGAGCATTTCGCAGTGATGTGTGTTGTAGTTGCATTGGAGAACAAAACGACAAATTGAATTGTAGAGGGTGTCAAGTTTGCTAAGGTGGGTTTGAGGTGCCGAGCCATATACTACGTCTCCATAGTCAATAATTGGCATTAGCATCTGCTGTGCGATACGCTTTCTGACCAGGAGACTTAGGGAGGATTTGTTCCTGTAAAGTACCCCTAGTTTGGCATAGGTCTTGGTTGTCAGGGTATCACTGTGCATCCTGAATGTTAAGTGGGAGTCAAACCATAAGCCCAGGTATTTAAAACTAGTAACAGGAGTTAGGGTGGTGTTGGCGTTGGTTCTAATCTGGAGCTCAGTCGCTGGAAGCTTTAAAAATTTAGTCTTGGTCCCAAATACCATTGTTACAGTCTTGTCAGTGTTTAAAAACAGTTTGTTTTGGTAAATCCAGTTTTCGAGTCTCAAAAAGTCAGACTGAAGTATGTATTGAAGGTCAGAGAGGCTATGGCTGTGTGCATATAGGATTGTGTCGTCTGCATACATGTGTATTGAGGCTTCCATACAAGCTGTGGGAAGATCATTAATGAACACTGAGAAGAGTAGGGGCCCCAGAACAGAGCCTTGCGGGACACCACAAGTGATATCCAGGGGGTTTGTGTTAGAGCCTGAGATGGACACATGTTGGGATCTACCTGATAGGTAGGACTGAAACCAGTTTAAAGCATGCTTCCCTATTCCAGAGCTCTGGAGTTTGTTAAGCAGGATAGCATGATCAACTGTGTCAAAAGCCTTTGCAAAATCTAGGAATACTGCACCAGTGAGTTGTCCCCGTTCCATTCCACACTGGATTTCATTGCAAACTTTTAGCAGGGTAGTTACGGTGGAGTGTTTGGGACGAAACCCAGATTGGAATTGGCTAGGGAAATTTGTCTTGGTGTAGAAATCGCTTAATTGGGAGTGGACACATATTTCCATTACTTTGGATAGAATTGGGAGGAGTGAGATTGGCCTGTAGTTTGAGACAGTGTTTTTGTCCCCACTTTTGAAGATTGGGACAACTCTGGCAGTTTTCCATGTCTTAGGGATATGGCCTGCAGACAGTATAGAGTTGACTATGGAAGCAATTGGTTTGGCAATGGCTGGGGCACCAAGTCGTAGGAACCTAGATTGTAGTAAGTCAGGTCCGCATTGGCTGCTTAGTTTTAGTTTGATGTTTCGCTAATAACATATTGGTATGGAGGAGAGTATGTCTTTCGGTAAATGCTCTTTCTTACAGAAAATTAGTAAAGGGGAAGATAAATCCCTAATAGAGGACTAATATTAGGGTCCATAGGACTATATGCAGAACAACATACTAATAGGTATACAATATACCAATAAGCTAGGATCTGTACATGTCAGGATAGGTAAGCCTCTTCATGGATGAAATCTGTAGCAGGAGAATAGTCAATAGGTAGTATATGGCACACTTAATATCCTGTTTTAATACATAAGGGAATTTAACTTGTGTTGAATATAGGGTGTAGCGTGTAGAAATGTGTAGCCCCTAGGATTATCCGCCTCTAATAGACAATATGGATCGTGGTGTAGATCAAGCTTTATACCTGGATCCCTGTATCTCATGGCTATATATATATATATAAATATATATATATATATGTGTGTTGAGTGATAGTTGTTAGTATAGATAGTACATTAGTATTAGGTGACATAATAGTATTAGGTGACATCATTGTGCAAATAAATAAGGGCACTCACAAACATGGTGTATTGATCATAATGGGGTAATGAAAACGGGTGTGTGTGTGTACGACGGTTAAAGTGTGAGTATAGTGAAACAGATAAAAGTGAATGTAGTGTCATACATAAGGAATTACGACTATAATGTGCAGATAGTATTGGGACAGAGTGATGGTGTAGAAACAGGCGCTAAACACTACTAGTGATCACCAATAATAAAGTGAAATGAATATAAACAATACAATATCCGTGTCTGTGGTGACTCAATTAGTGCCAAATGATAAATGTAAAAGTTGCAACTCCCTACTCAAACCCTTTGGAAGGGACTGTCTTCACTGGTCCCTTAAGGTCGATATGTATTCTGACAACCCAGTGGGAGCATATAGAAGAAAAGCAACAACAAAAGAACAATCTAAGTGCAGACAATAACATTCAATGTGAATTAATTCACTGGATGTCTTGGCTCGTGTGTGCAGCCTACTCACAGGATTGCAGTAGTGTATGGGCAACAACAGGTAACTGGAATGTGTTCAATCTTCTATGCAACCCAACCCGGATATCATTGTAGTGGTGAAATATAAGGACAAAGAAAAATACCCATGGTGCAGATCAACGGTACAAAGGTATTACTTTATAAAGATGCTTAAAATTGCGCACTTACAATAAAAAAGTATAAAAACAGCATATATCACTCTTAAGTGAATGGAGTATAGATCGGATACTGCAGAAGCTCACCCCGCCGCCTCCGTTCTGTATCTGGTGGATTCAGAAAATAGAAAAAAGGGGGAGAAAAAGTAGAGCACTGCCAAAAAATTAAAAATCTAAAAGGGCTGAGGCAAAAAATGATTATTTATTGGGCATGTTAGCCAAAAGGACAGACACACGGATTAAAAAGAAAACTCTGACGCATTTCCCGCCGTGGAGGCGCTTTATCAAAGAGTGCTGAGGTTCTCCCAGTGTCAGAATATATAGTGGTGAGAGGTAAGTATACGCCCTGTTTGAATCAAACAAATTAAGTAATGACTTAATTGATTATGCAATCAGTTGTGGATTTAGACTGAAACCAAGGCGTATAATGAGAAATGTTTTGTCACACCCCTGACCTCCATATAACACTATGGGAACCTGATAGTTAAAAACAATTAACATTAAACAAAGTAACAGGACAGAAGACTAATTCATACATTGAAACAACAAGATTTCAGAATCAAAAAAATAATAAAGTATATCTATCTCATAAATCAATATAAACAAAATTAAATATGAAGAAAACATAAACAAATAAATGTAATAATTTTAAACAATAGGTAATAACTCATCAGAAGATCAGTATTAGATATTGATAAAGAAAAAAAAGGTGTTTGTGAGTACAAATATAATACGTGAGACTATATAATAAAGATGAAAACTAAAATATATATGTTATATATAATGTGATAAAATGTCAATGAGATAATTTGTGTCTTCAGCTATAGATAAATCCTATATAAAATCTACATTAAAAGAAAGTGGTTAAAAAACCCTATTGCAAAGAACTAATGTAATGTGTAATAGTCACCTATGATAATCTAGAAAACAAATAATATGAATAATAATAATTACATTAAATAATATAATCTATATGAAAAATAAATTCTTGTAATGGTTATTAAATGATTATGTATATAAATATCATAATAAGGTAACATATCTTACAAAGTCAATCTAAACCGGAGGTAAAGAAAATCATGAGTATATAAACACTTTAAACAAGGTATATGTTAATAAAGCAAAAATATAACAAAAAATATAGAAAATGATAAATCAATATAATAAGAAATATATATTAACCTTGAACATACGTCGCAATATATAAGCACAAAGAAGGATAGTTATAAAAAATGCTTCAACTCCCAGTCAATGTTTATACCAGAAGGTTGCATTGTATCCAAACTGTATCCAAACTGTACATCCAATACATTTCTTTTCTATTTAGCATGCCCAGCCTATCTCCTCCCCGAATTGGGGCATGTATATGATCTATTCCTGAAAAGGAGAAGTTCTTAATAGTCCCCTTGGGGGCATGCTGAAAAATGCCTAGAAACAGGATGGGATTGATCTTTTTTATTTATGGCACGAACATGTTCCATAATTCATTTCTTGAGGGGTCTTATGGTACGACCCACGTAATCCCTCCCACATCCACATCTCAAAAGATATACTGTATAACTAGAATTACAGTTGATAAAGGTGTGTATGGTGTGTTCAGTTTTAGGATTGATACATGTTATTTTTTTAATCTTTTTTGCATATTTGCAAATCCCACAATGTCCACATGAAAAAAATCCCTTAGGGATATTTTTAATCCTGTTGGAATTAGTTCTAGAATCAAATAAACTAGGGGAGAGGGATGTACCCAACGATTTTGCCTTTCTGAATACAAATTTTGTTTTTTTGTCAAGGATAGGTATGAGATCATTATCCAGTTTCAAGGTGTCCCAATGTTTGTGGATAATGGATCGTATACGATCTGACTGTCTACTTTGTTGAGTAATAAATAATGGAGCAGCCATCTCATCATGTGCTGATCTCTTTCTGGATGGATTGAGGAGGTCCCTTCTATCTATTTGTTTAACAGAGTTCAAAGCTTCTGTGATATGAGATATATTATAACCTCTAGATGTGAATCTTGAAATAAGATCTCGTGATTGAACTTCAAATGATTCTTCTGTTGAACACAACCTTTTTAATCTTATAAATTGTCCTTTAAGGATGCCCTTTTTAAGAAATTTAGAGTGATTGCTATCAGCTCTGAGATAGGAATTGCGTGCGTTAGGTTTCCTGTATATGTCAGTTTGAATGCTCCCCTGCATGTCCACATACAACATTAGATCTAGATAATAAATGTGATGAATATTTTCCTGAAAAGTGAAGTGTAAATTATGATCATTAATATTAAGTTGGTGAATGAATGTTTGAAGTGAAGTGAGGTCACCATCCCAAATAAATAGAAGATCGTCTATATACCGTTTATAGATTACAATTTGGTGCCTAAAAGAATTTCTGTCACTAAAAATGAAATTAGACTCCCACAACCTCATAAAAAGATTAGCATATGAGGGTGCGAAAGAAGTGCCCATAGCAGTGCCTCGAAGTTGTAAATAAAATTGTGAATCAAAAAAGAAATAATTGTGAGTGAGTAAAAAAGTGATAGAAGCTATTAAAAAAGTGCATAGTGCTGGTGCCAAGTGAGATAATGTGAGGTAATGTTGTATAGCGGAAATGCCCTGCTCATGTTTGATGATGTTATAAAGAGAGGTAACGTCCATAGTTACCCATCTATAACTCTCTCGCCATTGTATTTTATTAAGATCAAATATAAGTTGATTTGAATCCTTCAAAAAGGAAGGTAAAGATTGTACAATAGGTTGTAGATATGCATCTATAAAACGAGAGAGTCCATCTCCCAAAGATACAATACTCGCCACAATCTGACGTCCCGGAGGACTTGTGAGCGATTTATGGACCTTTGGGAGATGGTGAAAGATGGGCACTATGGGGTTAGGGGAGCATAAAAATTCAAATTCCTTTTTGCTTAGTACATAAAGTTCTCTTCCTAAGTCAAGTAAATCATTCAATTCATGTGAGAAATTGGTGGTAGGGTCCGAGGATAGTTTACAATAGGCCTGACCATCAGAGAGTTGTCTTAAAGCATTGTTGAAGCATTTTTTATAACTATCCTTCTTTGTGCTTATATATTGCGACGTATGTTCAAGGTTAATATATATTTCTTATTATATTGATTTATCATTTTCTATATTTTTTGTTATATTTTTGCTTTATTAACATATACCTTGTTTAAAGTGTTTATATACTCATGATTTTCTTTACCTCCGGTTTAGATTGACTTTGTAAGATATGTTACCTTATTATGATATTTATATACATAATCATTTAATAACCATTACAAGAATTTATTTTTCATATAGATTATATTATTTAATGTAATTATTATTATTCATATTATTTGTTTTCTAGATTATCATAGGTGACTATTACACATTACATTAGTTCTTTGCAATAGGGTTTTTTAACCACTTTCTTTTAATGTAGATTTTATATAGGATTTATCTATAGCTGAAGACACAAATTATCTCATTGACATTTTATCACATTATATATAACATATATATTTTAGTTTTCATCTTTATTATATAGTCTCACGTATTATATTTGTACTCACAAACACCTTTTTTTTCTTTATCAATATCTAATACTGATCTTCTGATGAGTTATTACCTATTGTTTAAAATTATTACATTTATTTGTTTATGTTTTCTTCATATTTAATTTTGTTTATATTGATTTATGAGATAGATATACTTTATTATTTTTTTGATTCTGAAATCTTGTTGTTTCAATGTATGAATTAGTCTTCTGTCCTGTTACTTTGTTTAATGTTAATTGTTTTTAACTATCAGGTTCCCATAGTGTTATATGGAGGTCAGGGGTGTGACAAAACATTTCTCATTATACGCCTTGGTTTCAGTCTAAATCCACAACTGATTGCATAATCAATTAAGTCATTACTTAATTTGTTTGATTCAAACAGGGCGTATACTTACCTCTCACCACTATATATTCTGACACTGGGAGAACCTCAGCACTCTTTGATAAAGCGCCTCCACGGCGGGAAACGCGTCAGAGTTTTCTTTTTAATCCGTGTGTCTGTCCTTTTGGCTAACATGCCCAATAAATAATCATTTTTTGCCTAAGCCCTTTTAGATTTTTAATTTTTTGGCAGTGCTCTACTTTTTCTCCCCCTTTTTTCTATTTTCTGAATCCACCAGATACAGAACGGAGGCGGCGGGGTGAGCTTCTGCAGTATCCGATCTATACTCCATTCACTTAAGAGTGATATATGCTGTTTTTATACTTTTTTATTGTAAGTGCGCAATTTTAAGCATCTTTATAAAGTAATACCTTTGTACCGTTGATCTGCACCATGGGTATTTTTCTTTGTCCTTATTGATTTTTCATTTTTTGGCAGTGCTCTACTTTTTCTCCCCCTTTTTTCTATTTTCTCTACCATCGGTATAGCAGCATGCCCCGGTACAACTATCACAGATCAGCTGTCCATCTAGAGGATTGCCTCTACGATCTGTAGAGTGGATCGGGTTTCCAGCCAGTGTGTAGCCAACTTCCCAGTCCCCTTACCTGCACCGGATACTGAATACAGCTGACGGAGACGAGCAGCACAGAGCAGTGGATCGTCCTCCGTCTTCCCACCAGCTACCACCCCCTGTAAAGCGGCGGACCGATACATCGCGGAGGATCCACCAGGCACCCGGTAAGGCGGCGGGAGACTCTGCTTGCAGGTCTCTACTACCAACAGCTTGTCCTATTATACCGGGTAGCCGTTACCGCATGTCCGCGTGAGGAGAGGGTTTTTTCCCCATCTGCTATGGGGAGTGTGTACCATCAGCTTGGTTGGAGTATATCCTGGTTCTTACAGGTGAGGTGGGGGTCGTTTAGGCTTACACACACCATCGGCACTACTGCTGCGGCAGACTTTATTCGAACAAATCACCGGTTTGTACCTGGCAGGTACCTGGAATGTGACACTGTTCACCTGGAGCATGCCGCGTTCCAAGCCAGGGGTGATGCCCGGCTGACGCGCGGCTGATGTGTTAATTTATAATGGTTCAGGATTTATTAGGCTGCAATGCTTCGCGTGTCCGCCAGATGGCATAAATGCATGAATTGTAATGCGCCGAATCAGTAATGTGTGGGCTTGCAGGTGTTTCGTTTAAAAAAGATACTGTACCACAGTGTGCCATTGTAACTTGGCCTTGGCCTTGAGACTGAAGGAAGAGTTGCACAAATGTATCAATTTAGGCTTTACATATTAAATAAAGACAAAGACCAGTTTCGCGTACAATATTCTCCAGAGACCCGCCCGCCATGAGTGTTCAAGTGTAGCCCGTTTTCCAAAAACCTGACAGAAGCTACGCTTATTTAATATGGGCCACGATTAATGCAACAGAGGAGAAGATGGCAACAGTTGCTCAAATTTATCAGTATTTTATCGAAAAGTATGACTATTACAAATTTTTGCCACCTCCTCATACCTGGAAGCGTGCAGTAAGGAAAAGGTTATGCAGTGATCCCTGTTTTCACCGCATTGAGCCCCAATTTGTTGGAGGGTATTGGTGTGTATCACCGGGTTTTTCCGGTATCTATGATCATGGAGGCGGCAAAAGGCGAAGGGTCATGTTAAAACCAACTAAGAAGCGACAGTCGCTGCCAAGCAATGCACCAGAACCAGCACCAGCACCGGCTTCCAATGACGGTCCCACCGTCAGTGACAACCCTGAGCCTGAGCCGGATTTTGCGTCCAGTTTGGATGAAGCTTGCATGTACCTAAGCGATTTCCCGCCTCACCTGCTGACTACAGATGGACTAGTCCCGCTGCTAACTATCGACGTGGATGATGAAGAAAGCTGGACCGGCAGTGGACCGGCGCCAGCACTAGCTCAATGGGAAATTCAATGTTGAGTACTGTATTGTTGCCGTATTATTTTGGTGGGGCTGGCTGGGTACTTCTTTAGGGGGCTGACCATTACTGTACATTAAAACTTTTTTTTTTTGTTTTTCCTCAGAAAAGAAAACGGCTAATGGGGGGATTTCGATGGATAATATTGTACTATATGCTGATGTTTTCCGGCCGTACAGTATACTGTGTAATAAACCCGAAAAAATAAAACTATGCATTTATTCTACATGTTCAGTATCGTTTCATTATGTGTCTTCTACAGTATACTGTACAGTGGTATACAGTGCCTAACATCTGGGGGCAAAAATAATTTTCTTTCTAGGTGCCCTAGAACAGAAGTTCCCACGCCAATTGACCGTGAACTTGACCGAGGCTCTAAGTAGTTCCCACGCCAATTGCGCGAATATAATGTAAAATAACCCGTTCTGTGGGTCACAGCGGGTTGAAAGTCGCCTGGTCCTCATGCGGAAGGACCCTTGCCATAGTGGCAAAATATCAGCTTTGCACGACCCACGGAACCGGAGATACCAGAAGACAGTTGATGTCAGCCAGTATGGTTTACAGTCACGTTTTAAATTAAATACAGTACATTCTTTAATATCTTTAAAATAAAAACGCGCCAGGCACATCCCGGCGCGCGCCTGGTTACTGCTGCGGCCGAGACCGGGCAAATGCTCAAATAAACTCGGCCGCAGCAGTATCCAGCAAATGCTATAATGTTTAAATCTAGGAAATGGCAAAGGATAATCATTAATGTTACGGGTTTACAGTATGATGCAGATATTGTAAAATCTGTATGGTAAATAGCCTGCTTCATTTGCTAACTCTAACTTTTTTATTACCAGAGCCAGCATTTGTGCTTTCAACTAGTGCTTCATTAGAGTCTGGTGCATTTTGTCAAGTCGTTTGCGACTGTGACGGTTCAGGGGATTCCTTCCCCTTCTGTCTCATCTCCTCCCATTCCCTCTCCTCTTTCCCACTCCTGTCCCGTTCCCTCTTCCCCACTGCCTCAGCGCTTACCCCGCAGGTCCCGCGTACCCACACGGTCTTCAAGTGCCTGTCCTGACGTCCCCTGCTCCCAGATACCCGTTATGCCCACGGACACTGCCTTACCTCCCCTGGCGGCTCCATCCGCTCCCTTGCCTCCTCCCGTCGGGGTGCCCGCAGCACGGCGCTCCGCGCGCCTGGTGACGCGGCCTGTGCTTCCTCAACTTGCGGAGGGCGCGCGCACATGCTCCTCGTTGGAGTCCCGCCGTTCCCCGGCTCCTCCTCTAGGTGCCTTCGTGCCATCTCCCTGTCACAACCTGTGCGCACGCACCTTCAACTTACAGAGGGCGCGCGCACACGCTCCTCTCATAGGCCCGGTCACGATCCTGACTCCTCCTCCCAGTTCCTATAGGCCATTCCCCTGACTGTTCCTTATGTCTCCTCCTCTCCTCTCCCTGTCCTATCCCGTTGTCTCCCACTTCTCTCTCTGCTCCTCCCCTCTCTCCTATTGGTGTGTCTGCCTTTATAATCCTTGTCTGTCCTCTCTATCGTCGCTCTGTGTGTGCTGACCTATGCTGTGCTCCTCCTGTGTCTCTGCTGTATCCTGCTCCTGTGTTATACTTTGGATTTCCCTGGCTTTGACCCCTGCTTGTCCTCGACTACCCTGCTCTCTGTACCCCTTGAACCTTGCTACGAACTCTACCTTGCTGCTCTCTGGAGTCCTCGGACCTGGCTTTGTACCCTGACGACTCTACTCCCTGGACCCCTGGACATTGGCACACGGGCACCCAGTAAAGGTAGAGGGGCTTCTACTGGGTACTGTCTCTCCTTGCCCCTCTCCTCCCGAAGCTCTCCCAAAGAAGTTTCTGCTTCCGGCCACATTGGAGGGTCCGAACCTTTTCGTAAAGGTAGAAGCCTTCGTCGATTCAGGATCGGGTGGTAATTTCCTGGACCAGAAGTTCGCATTGGAGAATCAAATCCCCATGATCAGAAGGAAGAGCCCCATTGGCCTCGAGGCCATCGACGGACGACCTCTCCAGCCGGCATTTATCATTTGGGAGTCTATTCCTCTTACCTTGACCCTGGTTTATGGTCATAAGGAGGTAATTATCTTTGATATTTTTCAATCTCCCACGGTGCAAATTATTTTAGGATTGCCTTGGCTTCAACTCCACAATCCACGCATTGATTGGTCCGGCACCCTGCCTCTCCAGTGGCCCTCGTCCGCAGATGCTGTTCCTGTGGGGTCCCCCGTTGCTGTGCTTGCCGGTCTGGATTCCGTTTCTTCCAATCTATTGACCCTGCCTACCGTGTACAATGAGTACTTGGACGTGTTCAACAAGGTACAAGCGGAGGTTCTTCCTCCTCATCGTCCGTACGATTGTCCTGTCGACCTCATTCCTGGGACCGTCCTGCCGAAGTCTAAATCTTATCCACTCTCCGTCCCGGAGACCGAGGCCATGACTACCTACATTCAGGAAAATTTGGAGAAGGGATTCATCCGCAATTCTACCTCCCCTGGCGGGGCTGGCTTCTTCTTTGTGAAGAAGAAGGATGGATCACTGAGGCCGTGCATTGACTTCCGCGGTCTCAATAAAACCACGGTGAAGAACCGGTATCCTTTTCAGCTCATTTCAGAACTGTTTGACCGTCTCCAGGGGGCCTCTATCTTCTCAAAACTTGACTTAAGTGGTGCCTATAATCCCATTCGCATAAGGGATGGAGACAAGTGGAAAACAGCATTTAACACACGTTCTGGACATTATCAATATCTTGTTATGCCCTTTGGGTTGTGTAACGCTCCTGCCGTGTTTCAGGAGTTCATGAATGACATCTTCCGCGATGTATTGGGAACTTTTGTCATAGTCTACCTAGACGACATTCTTATTTTTTCTAAAAACCTGGAGGAACACATTAAACATACCAAACTCGTGCTTTCCAGGCTCCGTTCTAGTCGCCTTTATGCCAAGATGGAGAAGTGTCTGTTCCACCAGGCTTCTACTGCCTTTCTAGGCTATATCATCTCCAGCCAAAGTTTTCCCATGGATCCAGAGAAGCTGAAGGCGGTTCTCGATTGGCTGCTCCCTAGTTCACTCAAGGCTGTGCAGCGTTTTCTTGGCTTTGCCAATTATTACAGGAAATTCATCAAAAAAAATTCTTCTATTGCTCTTCCCATCACTGCATTGACCAAGAAGGGCACCGATGTCTCGTCCTGGTCACCAGAGGCCATTCGTGCCTTTGAGATTCTCAAGAAGGCGTTTGTGTCTGCTCCCATCCTTCGTCATCCGGATACCTCCCTCCCCTTCACTTTGGAGGTCGACGCCTCGGACGTAGGAGCTGGCGCAGTCCTGTCCCAGAGTGCTTCTCCTCAAGAGAAATTCCACCCTTGTGGTTTTTTTTCACGGAAATTCTCAGCGGCCGAAAGGAATTATGATGTTGGTAACCGTGAACTTTTTGCCATTAAACTGGCTCTTCAAGAATGGAGACACCTTTTGGAGGGTTCCAAAGAACCAGTTGCTATTCTCACTGACCACAAAAATTTGTTATATATTGAGGGGGCTCATCGTTTGGGTTCCTGTCAAGCTCGCTGGTCACTCTTCTTTTCCCGCTTCAACTACACCATCTCATATATTCCTGGTACCAAAAATGTCAAAGCGGACACCCTCTGTCGTCAGTTCGCCACTGAGATCGAAGCTCAGGAAATCTCGGAGCCTATTCTCCCTGCCAAGTGCATAATTTCTGCTAACAACTTTGATGTGTTGGACGAGATTAACAAGGCTCAAGCTCATATTCCCAGCAGGTTCAGGGTACCGGAAGGACGTCTTTATGCAGCTCCACGCTTTCGCCATAAAGTGTTACTTTGGGGTCATTCCTCTAGAGCAGTTGGTCATCCAGGCTTCAAAAGGACTTCAGACCTCATTAAACGGACTTTTTGGTCGCCTAAAATGAATCAAGACATTCTCGAATTTACCACCGCCTGTCCTGTATGTGCCCAGAGTAAGACACCCCATCATAAACCTTCTGGACTTCTTTGCCCTTTCCCATTGCGGAACAACCCTGGAAACACATTTCGATAGACTTCATTGTTGAGCTGCCCATTTCCAAAGGGATGAACACCATCTTGGTCGTAGTAGACAGGTTCTCTAAACAGGCACACTTTATCCCCCTCAAGGGTCTTCCCAACTCTGCCACTTTGGCTAACGTCTTCTCCAAAGAAATTTTCAGGTTACACGGCGTTCCCATTTCTATTGTCTCGGATCGTGGGTCTCAGTTCATCTCAAAATTCTGGCGGGCCTTTTCCCAAAGACTGGGTATCTCTTTTGTTTTCCTCTGGATACCATCCACAAACCAATGGTCAAACTGAAAGGATGAACCAAACTCTTGCACAGTATCTAAGATGCTTCATTTCGGACTCACAAGATAACTGGGTGCCATGTGCCATGGGCCGAATTTGCCATAAATTCCCTGAAGAACGAGTCTACTCAGGAGTCTCCCTTTTTTATCAACTTTGGCTTTCATCCCAGTAGCCTTCCCCTTCGGGCGTTCCCGCGGCTGACTCATGTTGCCAATTTACAAGAATCCTGGAAAAAGATCCTCAAAACTTTACAAACTGCAGTTTCCAAACAAAAAAACAAGGCAGACCGTCATCGTCAAAAGGGTCCTTCCTTCAAACCTGGCGACTTGGTGTGGCTTTCGTCCAAAAATATTAGGCTCAAAACTCCATCACCCAAATTGTCCCCTAGATTCCTAGGACCATTCAAAATATTGGAGAAAATTAATCCTATGGCTTATCGTCTCGACCTACCTCCCACAATGAAGATTCCGTCCGTGTTCCACGTTTCCCTTCTTAAAGCCTTTATTCCCAGTCCTCATTTTCCTGAGCCTTCGCGGAGACCCAATCCGGTGTCCAACCTGGGCCAACAAGAGTATGAAGTGCAGTCTCTCATCGACTCTCGCTGGTCCAAAAATAAACTCCAGTTTCTGGTTCACTGGAAGGGCTACGGTCCAGAAGAACGTTCTTGGGTACCAGCACGTCACATCCATGCCCCTAATCTACTTCGTCAATTTCACCAAACATTTATGCTCAAACCATGGTTGGATCGCTCGGAGATCGATCTTCAAGGGGGGGATACTGTGACGGTTCAGGGGATTCCTTCTCCCTCTGTCTCATCTCCACCCATTCCCTCTCCTCTTTTCCACTCCTGTCCCGTTCCCTTTTCCCTACTGCCTCACCGCTTACCCCGCAGGTCCCGCGTACCCACATGGTCCTCAAGTGCCTGTCCTGACGTCCCCTGCTCCCAGATACCTGTTATGCCCACGGACACTGCCTTACCTCCCCTGGCGGCTCCATCCGCTCCCTTGCCTCCTCCCGTCGGGGTGCCCGCAGCACGGCGCTCCGCGCACCTGGTGACGCAGCCTGTGCGTGCGCTTCCTCAACTTGCGGAGGGCGCGCGCACACGCTCCTCGTCGGAGTCCCGCCGTTCCCCCGGCGCCTCCTCTAGGTGCCTCCATGCCATCTCCCTGTCACAGCCTGTGCGCGCGCACCTTCAATTTACAGAGGGCGCGCGCACACGCTCCTCTCATTGGCCCGGTCACGATCCTGACTCGTCCCTACAGGCCATTCCCCTGACTGTTCCTTCTGTCTCCTCCTCTACTCTCCCTGTCCTATCCCCGTTGTCTCCCACTTCTCTCTCTGCTCCTCCCCTCTCTCCTATTGGTGTGTCTCCCTTTATAATCCCTGTCTGTCCTCTCTTTCGTCGCTCTGTGTGTGCTGACCTATGCTGTGCTCCTCCTGTGTCCCTGCTGTATCCTGCTCCTGTGTTATACTTTGGATTTCCCTGGCTTTGACCCCTGCTTGTCCTCGACTACCCTGCTCTCTGTACCCCTTAAACCTTGATACGAACTCTACCTTTCTGCTCTCTGGAATCCTCGGACCAGGCTTTGTACCCTGACGACTCTACTCTCTGGACCCCTGGACATTGGCACACGGACACGACCATTCTTACTCTAATACCAACAGACGTTGCAAGTATCATTAACTACTTCCTCAACAGGCCCAGCAACGCTATACCACACTCCGGGCATTCTCCCACTGCTGTGGGTGAGTGGTGTAATACCGTTCCCACCTCAGTACTAGGGTCTTGCCAGGTCTGCAGGCATACAGACGTGACAGCGACTAAGTGAGAGTCTGTGAATCATACAAATGTAGCGAGACTTGCCGTCTCCAGAGCTGCATCCTGAAAAGCTTAAAGCCGCTGCTCTGGAGATAGTGCTGCGGTGGAGGGTACATGCTTCCGAATCAGAGCTCCCGCAGCGAGAATCTCCAGCACTGGGGAATTTGCGGTCACGATTCCGCGGTTAGTCCCCATGCCGGAATCATTAAGGCCGCGGCCAGCGTGGGATGGCGCACGAGTGCTGTGACATCAGGCACTGGGCGATTCCTGGCCAGATAGTCGCACGCTCGTGGGGGGGGGTTGCGTGTCGGGGGGCGCGGCTATGACATCACAGAGCTGGTTCGCGCTCATTGGGCGAACCGCTCATGTGACGTGCCAGCGTGCGGCCAAATCAAATTGATTTGTTTCTCTGAGCACCGTGCGCTCACGTGCGCATAAACCCGCACGCTGATCAAACACATTGTCTTAATGTGTTGGATCGTGCTGAGCGTGAGCATGCGTGCTCACTCTCAGCCTGGACGAGCCCTTAGTCTTGATACATCTGTGACCACAGTGCATTGCTGAGGTTGACATACATCAATTTATTTCCAGGGATTATGCTTATTAGGGCATTGCACCTGTATACCCTATTTCCCAGCCCTGGAGTGAACATCAGCAAGGGAAGAAATGGATGTACTAATCATGAAGAAGTAAATCATTAAGATTCCAGTGGGGAATCTCAGTGCTTTTATTTATGTTTTACCCAGAAGTAATACGTTGAGAGTTTACCTCTCGTTTCAAGTATAATATGTCCTAGGTACAGAGTTATGATGACAGATACATGGTATGGTGAACAGGGTTATACATTATTATTATATAAAGACATTGCATTACATTAGGTTATACATTAAATATGAAGACATTGCAGTTAGAGATAAAATAAGTTATAGGCGTATGTAACAGTTACAGACCAGATTAAAATGTGAGACAGCTTTAATTTTGAAAGAATTTAGACTGGTGGTAGTTTTGAGAGTCTCAGGTAGGTTGTTCCACATGTGAGGTGCACAGTAAAAAAAGGAGCAGCGGCCGGATACTTTGTTGAACCTTGGGACCATGAAAAGTTCTTTGGCAGGGGCGTAGCTATAGCCCGGGCAAAGCCCAGGGGCCCGCGTTCCTGGGGGGGGGGGGCGCTCTATCCCCATCCCTGGTGATGGCGACGGGCCCCGGCATTGAACAGAAGCTGTGACACAGTCAGAGCAGGAAAGCAGGAGAGGAGCGCGCTCTGGCAGCAGACACCGGAAGTAAGAAAGACTTCCGGGTCACACCACTAGAGCGCGCTCCTCTCCTGCTCAGCTGTGTAACAGCTGCTGATTTCTCTGAAGGCTCCTCTGTTTAACAGACCACCCACAGGTAGGCATGGGGGAGGAGAGGGGAGAGAGGTGATGATGATGGGAGAGAGGTGATGATGATGGGGGGGGGGGGGAGGTGGGGATGGTGGGGGGGAGAGGTGATGATGGTAGGGAGAGGGGATGATGGTGGGTGTGACAGTGAAGGGGTTAACCAGGCTCACTGATAAAGGTTCAGCCCACTTGGTTACCCCTGAACCTAGAGTGTCAGCTCTTGGACCCAGATGTCAGAAATGTATCACTGTGACTGTGTGCAAATTATGCGACATTAAAGATTTATTTGTGTTTTGCCTTTCCTGGGGTGCTGGGACCGGGAGATTTCTAGGCTGTAAGTTTCAGTGTGGGTTTGCCAGAGAAAGTCTTTACAGAATGTGTCTATGTATCGGGGTTCCGGAGTTATGGGATACCCCAGGAGTTGGATCTGGGAATCGAGTGAGATTCTCGGATGCAGCAAAGCACATTGCTTGGGGCAAAGTCTGACTCTGAAAACGATATTACGACTCACCGCCAGGATTCCTGCGCAGCATCTTCCAGACAAGGTAAACGGGCATGAATGGGTTAATGTAATCATACACGAGGTCCCTAGTATAAGGAGAGGTGCCCATATACATGCCCAGGTACCCTGAACCTGGTATAGGGATCTGTGCGGAGTCCTGACTTGAAAGCCTCAGAGATGCCAAGGTGTTAGAACAGGAGGGGTACAGCAGTTCTGCTTGAGTACCCGCATCCTGGGCTAACACAGGGCTATCCGGCCATCATTTGCCAGAGCCCAGACTTTGTGGAGCCTGCACAGCGGGTTGGCTCAGTATGCAAAGAGGCAGAGGTGCCAGGTTGGCGCATGCCTCTTTGCAGAATGAAAAAAGTTGCCCACCCGGCTTTACAACACCGACAAATCGGTGATTGTCAGGCAGGGAAATTCCCACGCTCTGTACGGCTGTAGAGGCTTGTGAATGGGACCCTGAAACCCATAAGAAATCTTGCAGCCAATGAGGAGCGTGAATTCCAAGTGCCAAACCATCAGCGGCAAATTCAAAGATGCTCTGTGCTGAATAGACACGAGCCGGCTTCAAAGATTTTGACTCAAGAATTCTTCTAAGTCCCACTTCTGAAGAACGTAGTGGTCGCGTCTGGCATTGCAGGCCGAAATCAGTTCCAGGACTTTTGTGAGTACCTACCGGTCATTGGAAAGGGCTCCTACAGAGGTCATTTTTGTGAATTTCGTTTAAAGGATAGTTTTATTCGTTAGCCCCGTTCCCAGTAAGTGTGTTACCCATGTAAATTGTGTTAAATTGTGTGTATATCTTTTCCTGAAATAAATTACAATTTATTTTACCTCCTTACTTTGCTCAATCAATGATCCTGGTATAAAAAGGTGTTGATAAACCTGGTCTCCCGTGACAGGCTTACAGTGGGGGGGGGGGGGGGGGGGAGAGGGTGATGAGTATGATGGGGGGGAGAGATGATGATGAGGGAGAGGTGATGATTGTGAAGGGGGAGCGAGGTGATGATGGTGGGAGAGATGTGATGATGCAGGGGGAGATGATGAGAGAGAGATGGGGAGGAGGGGGAGAGATGATTATTATGATGGGGAGGGGGAGAAATGATGAGGAGGGATGAAGAGAGAGAGAGAGGGGAGAGGAGAGGGGAGGAAGAAAAAAATTGCAGTCAGAATTCATATTAATGGGGCCCTGAAATTGTTTTGGCCATGTCTAGCTACACCACTGTACCTTGGAGCAGCGGTGCGCAAAGGGGGAGCTAGATTTTTCTGGGGGGGTGAGGGTAGTTGCAGAGGCTCTGCGCTCTTCCCCAAGGTATTTAAATTAAATGCCGGGGGTTCGCGTGAAGCCTCTGTAACCAACTTACTGGGTTTCAGTAGTTTGTTGTGCTGCGTCGCCATGGCAACAGGGTCGTGTGACGTCACACCCGGCATCATTTGACGGCAGTCAAACAGTAAGGAGGGCGCAAGTAGCTGCGGGAGCAGGCAGGGGGGCGCAGCTCAAAAAGTTTGCGCTCCCCTACCTTGGAGTCAGATTGTATTGTATTGTATGTCTTTATTTATATAGCGCCATTAATGTACATAGCGCTTCACAGTAGTAATACATGTGGTAATCAAATAAAGAACAGATAATATAAATAACAGATCATGGGAATAAGTGCAACAGAGATAAAAGTAACATTAAGGAAGAGGAGTCCCTGCCCCGAGGAGCTTACAGTCTAATTGGTAGGTAGGGAGAACATACAGAGACAGTAGGAGGGAGTTCTGGTAAGTGCGTCTGCAGGGGGCCAAGCTTTATGTATCTCACAGATCTCAGGTGAGATCTTGTGAGATCAGGTGGCGTTGTGAAAATAGTCTCCAAATCCTTTCAGTGTTAAAAAGGCATTACCAACATAAAACTAATGCATGCTTAACCTCTGTTAAATAAACGTGGAAAGCTACAGTATACTTTCTATTGGACAGTCTTTTGTATAGTACCTGGTCTTCCTCTAGGGATTGAAAGTATTGTCATGGTAAGATCGGACAGTGTGTTACACATGCTCACATACAGTTAGAGAGCATTATATCAGAAAAGAGACACGTAGTGGCTTATATACTGAAGCCGTTTTGACAAGAATCAAACTGATATCATCTTTAAACCAGCAAGATATTTGCTGTTTTTTTTATTTAATAAATCAATTGTGTAGTATTAGATAATAATGACTGCATTTTTAAAATAATTTTTTCCCCAACTCTAATGCCTTTTTTAATGAGTTTTCATAATGTACTGAACATCCTTTGGCTGCTACAATAACCATTTAGAAAGTCACATCCACTTCTTCTTGAAAAAGGCTCTCACACATTTTTTTGCGCTGCTCTTTGGCAAAAAGTATTACAAACAGATCTGTTGCTGTTTTCCCAGCAGCAGACTGTCTATTGCTGCGCTGAAAGCTGTAACAATAATATGTTACACTTAGTAATATGATGTTACATTGCAGCTGTAGCATGTCACATTTCCATAGCCCTGGGAGGAAGATTATGTATTTGCAGATCGATCACAGGAGAATGGATCGATCGGCAGTCTAGGTAATTATTTCTCATTGAAGTTATTCAATAGCTGCATATAGTAAAAAAAAAGTATAGCCAGGTCTGCTGATTTAAGGGAATGTAACACAAAATACAATCGAGCTATGAGTCAAACTTGACAGTTGAGTTACCAAATGATACATGTATTTCAGGCTCACATCACCCCTTTGTCTGATGTGCTTATTTGTAGCACCAACGGATAAATAATTTTCTCTGTGCTTCTGATTATCAAAACATTGCAGCATAGTCTGATTGGAAAAAAAAAATGATGAACCAATAAAATAGAATTTATAGGAAGTTATTATATCCCCTAACCAGTATATAAGATAATTGTGTTGCATGAGACTGAGAAAGGGATTCAAACGTGGGTCTCCGACTTCAAATCCAATGTTGTTGCCCTTATGCCAAAAAGGCCATGTTTTATTTGCACAAATGCACTTGTTGACTTCAGAAAACCAGTGTGCACCTACCTGGGCACCCACATCCTTCTATTTCTGGTATCTTGGTTACCTAATGTACCGCCAAAACAAACAGTGCCTTATCCCAGAAGTCTTCGAGACACACACTAGGACAATGGCACTCTGTTACTTCCTCAAGGCAGGATACATTAAAGACCTACAGCCCACTACCTTGGCCAATTTCCAGAACCACTGCTATCTGCTCCAGATCCTCCTGCACTTCATGGACCACTAGACCACAGTTCTTTCCTGCCACACTTTCTATGTTGTCTGAAGATAGGGGGGGAAGAGAGAGTGCACATGCAATTAACCCCTTTTGCTGCCAAATGGGGCTGCAGTTAGGTGTTTCTATTGCTTGTCATCTACATATTGTAACCATTATGGTTTGAACCTGGAGAAGATGAGAAGACTGGTGGATAAAACACTAGTCTCTGTTAAGTGAAAGAGAAATTGGCTCAGTTTGGGACTAGAACTAGCTACTAGAGAAGTAACTTGATGCCCCTGACCCCAATGTCTCCAGTATGAAATATTAAACTTAAACATTTTTAAAACAGGGTTGATCTGTATTGTCCTATGAGTTACAACTTTGCATAAATAGTCAGGGCTGGTAGAATAAAAACATAAAAATATGTGCATGCAAGCTTTATATGTGTGTAAAGGGATGTGTTAACTTTTTATGAACACCATGATAATTAATTCCAGAATGGAAAAGAAACTACCAACATTATAAAACCCATTCTTTTTTGGCAAACTTGCCGAAACATATTATCACAGATGACAATTGTAGATTTAAAAATATAAAACGTAGAAATGTCATATGTTTATTTTTAAACCATTTAGTTAGGATTTGTAACAACACACAGTCCCTGCAAGCTCAGAACCCAACACACACACAAGTATATGTGTGTGTGTGTGTGTGTGTGTTGGGTTCTGAGCTTGCAGGGACTGTGCGCAAAACTGATTTAAAATAGTGTTGCAATGATATATATATATATAAATCAGTTTTGCGCACCTTATACATTTAAATGATATATATATATATATATATATATATACATATACATATACATATACATATACACATATACACAGTCATGTGAAAAAGAAAGTACACCCTCTTTGAATTCCATGGTTTTACATATCAGGACATAATAACAATCATCTGTTCCTTAGCAGGCCTACAAATTAGGTAAATACAACCTCAGATGAACAACAACACATGACATATTACACCATGTAATTGTTTTTACCATGTAATTATTATTATGCCCTGATATGTAAAACCATGGAATTCAAAGAGGGTGTACTTTCTTTTTCACATGACTGTGTGTGTGTGTGTGTGTGTGTGTGTGTGTGTGTGTGTGGCGCAAAACTGATTTAAAATAGTGTTGCAATGATGTCTATGAGTGCTGCCACAATGTAATGGGTGTACACCACACCAAAGAGAATACAAAGTGCAAAAAAACCACAAAAGGCGCTAATCAGAGACACCAGTGCATGGATATACAACACCTAACGGATAAATACGTGAACATGTCCTATATTCGAATTCTACAACGAGATGTACCTATAAATGAAAAAGATACCATTATGGTGAAGTACGTTTATGAATAAAATTATTCCGCAAGCAACAGAGGCTAGGCATCTAGTAGGGCCCCAGAAGAAGTCTAAACTCAGACGAAACTAGTAGGGTGTCTCTTAGTAGAGCAGTAGAGAAGAAGAAGCAGGCACACGGTCTTAATCAGCAGTGAAAGGGTTTAATGTGCCAAGAAATCCAACGTTTCGGCAGTATTACTGCCTTTCTCAAGGTGTAGGCTACCAGATATCAGTGAACAACATATATTTATACATATACCCCCCCCCTGGTACTCACCCCTCCCTGCTCGGCTTCACAGTCATGACGTCGATGCCCACGTGATGACGTTAGCGCGCCTGCGTGGCGCTCCTTGATGACGTCAGACGTCGTGGTGTTGGTCCCTGGTAGCAGAGCACTGAGCTGCCCTGGGAGGAAATAACTGCCACACCACACACCAGGATGTCGACGCCCCCACGATGACATCAGCCGTCGGGGAGGGGGGGGGTGGAGTTGGAGAGGGGTAGCAGGTCTCCACCAGTGCAGTACTCACTGGTGCTGTGCTAGAGACAAAGGAACACAGTCTGAGCAGGGAGGACTGAAATCCCAATACATCACCCTGTAAGTGCAAATAAACAGAAACAAGTCAAGCATATGTGACATGTATACAAACACCATATTCCTGTGTAATAAAAACAATGAACTATAAGCTGCAGATGACTCTACCCTGATGGACTATAATGCCCTAAGTATATAGTATATACCCATAACAGAAAAGAGCAGTACATCATAATACTATTATAGCATACATCTATGTAGGGGGTAGGGAAGAGGGGGGGAGGAAGGACGGGGGAGATGTGGGGGGAAAAGGGGGGGGGAAGCTGTGGCGGGGGGGAGGAATGGGCAAGAGGGGTGGGATGTAGGGCGATCTCCCACACTGGATAGAAGCGTAGTCCATTTTCACAGAAAGTCTGTGTCTGTAAGATCACGAGCAGAGAGGATAAAATCAAACCAGCCATTGGAGATCTGCGTGATCTGTGGTCACAGGCAGGGTCGGCAACAGGAAGGCAGGAGCAAGGCAGGGGAGCAGGGACTTAGACTAGGGAGCAGGACTGGGACTTGCTAGCAGGAAACAGACTGGGGCAAGCTAGTACAATAGCAAGGGCCCTTAATATGAACAGGACTCAAAACAGGAACATATACAGATCAGGGCAGAGGGAGTCTGGACATTAAATAAAGGCAAAGGAGAAACAGTAAACTATAAGGACAGAGGACAGGAGCAACAATGAGACAGACAGAGGAAACCCAGAGCAGACAGAAAACAGCAGCACACCCGGTGGACAGAGAAAGGAGTTTGGAGAGAGGGAGATCTAGGAAAATATGTCAGGGCTTTTTCCTGAGTAAGAGGTTAGTGACCCCTCCCTGTCCTTCCCACTTTTTATTTTTTTTCCAAATATTTTTATTGGGTGGTTACACAATTACATACATATAACAATATTTACATCCCAATACAGAGAAACATTTTCCAATTTTTGTAGAAGAGGGGCAGCCCTTCCCACTTTTTAAGTAGCTGGTGTTTTCATGCACCTGTGGATAAATGGTCTATTAAGACATTTCGCAGGTAGTGTTAGGACATGCAAAGGGGTCATGCCGTTATGTGGCTGCAGGCTTATAACGCTTTGGCCAAAGTGCTTGGCTAACTGATGAACAGATAAGTATTTAACTACTGTATATTATCTTTAACAGTGCATGGAATGTCTTGTATATAATGTGTTACCCTGTTCACTTAATGGAACTATGTATTTGTAACCATGAATTTGTCATCATAACTCTGTGCCCAGGACATACTTGAAAACGAGAGGTAACTCTCAATGTATTACTTCCTGGTAAAACATTTTATAAATAAATAAATATACGTTGTCATTTGGATGTTGCGTTGGAGCGTTTTTTTTTTTTTTTGTATACCGAGTTTGTAAGGAAATGGATGAGTTATGGGACAGTTAACCTTGCATTTCAGAAAACCAAAAATATTTCTTTAACAAATATTTTTTAAATTAACCTGGATATTTTCAGTATATATTACCAGTCTAACGTTAATTTTCACGGGTCAACATGGTTTTTCTCCAATAAGTTATATCCCTTTAACTTTTGTTGTACATATATATATACATACACTATGTTCATCTAAATTCCTTTCTGTTTTTTTTGCAGGCCCAATGAGCGTAGTAACTGAAAGACACGGGACTATTGTAACGATTGGAATTAACAGGCCAGAAGCCAGAAATGCTGTTAATCCTGACACGGCGTCCCAGCTAGTCCAAACGTTTAATGAATTTGAAAAGGACCCAGAGCTGACAGCTGCTGTTCTTCATGGAATAGGTAAAGATCCGCTAGTATTTGTTTTTGTATATTTTTGGATAGAAGGTTATTTAAAAGCAATCAATGTACCTGCTTGATACACTTCCTATATTATTTTTAGTTTTTGGCCCAGATACCTTGGAAAGTACTGTATTCACATGCATTCATCATAGATGTTGTGATATGTGTGAAAATGTCTTGAGTTGATATGTACAACCCGATACATTTTGGAACAATGTAATCTTATTGTCACTACTTTGGCTCAGTTGTGCCACATATGTCAGCTTTGTGGTTAAAGCAGCGTTCATAGTGCAGGAGATGGCTCGAGCTATGTAGCTCGCACCGAAAACAAACACTAGGAAGCCAATGCATTAACGTATAGTGCGCGCGCTAGCGCATGTACATGTACAACGGGCAGACCGGCGCCTCGCGCTACAAAAAAGTTTGTATTTCCCGCGCACCGGCTGGGTCACGTGAGCAGTTCGCCCAATGAGGGCGAACAAGCTCCGTGACGTCATGACACGCTTCACTGTCGCCTCTGCCTGCAGGACAGGAAAACTCTCCTGCTGCAGGTGAGCGTACGCTGCCACGAGGAGCGCGAAAGCGAGCGCGTTCCACTGTAGCCGAGGCCTTAGGGAGTGTAAATAGGAGTTACATGATACAAATTCTAAGGCCTCTATTCAGAATGGTGAATGAGGTGTCTAATGGGAGTAGCAAATTCTGTATCTTTCTGCATAATTTCCCATACAAATGTTAAGAATAACGACTCTACCAGGTACGGTGGGACATAGACCTTGCTAACAATCTGTAATGTGTACAGATTACAAAAGTATCTGGGACAAAAATGTTTTATAGTATTTACATGTTGGTCCAATAAAAGGGGGCAAAACTTGCAAAAGTAAATTGTTCTCCGTCACCAAGATGGGTTCTCGAACACTGCATTAAAAAGACCTAGAACAGAGCACTCGGCTTGTGTTGGCTTCATCCCAATTATACTGAAGCTAGAGTCTATAGAGACAAAGGGCCTATTTATTCAACTCCAATAAATCCATTTTCTTGGAAAATGGCCGTTTGTGCACAGATTTGCATGTCATTATATTCATTAAGCCCTTATTGCATTTATGAACTGTAGCAGCTTTCCCCCCCCCCCCCGGCTATTCAGTTCTGTGTGATCTGCATATTTTGTACGCAAACTCGCAAAATAAAATATTTGCAGGCTATTAATTAAGCTATTAATTGAGCTGCAAGTCCAGCACGTCTGGAAATCTCACCACCCTCAGGATGTAAGCGAAATAGGGCTTTTGCTAGGGAGGAGAAGCGAGAAGATTTATGATACAGGGTATACAGTATATTATGTAGATTAACCCAGGGGGGAGCAAACTGGGGGGCGCAAGATTTTATGGGGGTGGGGGGGTGTCACATGACATTGTGACGTCATAAGATGCCGGTGAACAGGTAAGGGGGGGGATTGAGCAGGGGGTGAGAGCTGGTAGGGGGGCTCAGACGGAAAAGTTTGCGCACCCCTAGATTACCTATTCTCAATGTGGGGAGATAACTGTGAACACACATGAAATACGGGAAATATGACAATTTAAATACGTCAAATATATTAAATTGTTTACATTTCAAACATAAAATTATTTTCCCACGTTATATAATCGATTCCTTATATGGGCTGGAACTATGTGTCGATGTTGTAATGTGGGGAAAAAAGAACATCTGACGTCATCAGCGAACTGGGGGGCGCAAACATATGGTAAAGCAAGCAATCTGATTGGTTGCTTTATTGCGTGACCTCTTTATACGTGATATGCCATGACGACGGGCCCTATATAAGGGCCACACCCTCTCATGCACCTCCGTCATCGGAGGGAGGATGGGAGTATGGGCATCCATTATGAAAATAGAAGATAAAGAAGAATATGTATACTACAGAGATCTTCAAGCAATGGAGGAGTTGAGAGCTTCAATTGACGTTGAGGTTAGTTCATCGTTGGACTGGATGTTGCAAAATTGTAGCAGGCCTTCCAGCCCTAGATTAGGACCATATTGAGGCATCAGGAAGGATTTTTGCCGGCATGGTTTTTATTGCATTTTTTTGAGGAGGTTGGGGGAGGATTTTCTTTTTTTAAGGCTTTTATATTTATATCATTTGGATTAATATTTGGGGTTCATTTTCTTTTCAAATGGATTAGCTCCTGAGGGTTGTGGAGCCTGACGCCTCTTATAGACCTAAACATGGATGGAGTAAGGGCACTTTTGTTATCATTTATCCCATCGGATTCAATGAGCCTAACTAGGCTCTCTATAAGAGGGACTTAGAAGCCTTACTGGTACTAAAGGGGTTAATTAACCTTTTATTTAATACAGAAAAGTTTTAGGTTCTGTGTGTGTGTGTATAGATGGATGGATGGATAGATGGATAGAATAGATAGATGGATAGGATAGATAGATGGATAGAATAGATAGGTGGATAGAATAGATAGATGGATAGAATAGATAGATGGATAGAATAGATAGATGGATAGAATAGATAGATGGATAGAATAGATGGATAGAATAGATATGGATAGAAGAAATGGATAGAAGGAAGGGATTTGCTGGAAGAGATGGAACTGGGGAGAATAGAATGACACACACTGGGCAGATGGCTGGAAGTAATGATGAATAGGATAGATGGATAGAATCGATAAATGGATAATGATAGATGGATAGAATAGAATAGAGAAGCTAGAATAATGAAATAGATAGAGTGATAATAGATAGATGATAACTAGAGGTGTGCTGATGGATAGAGGGATATGGTGGATGGAAGGATAGATGAGAATTGCTAGAGATCGAATAGATGGATAAAGAGATAGATTTATAAGTATAAATAGGTGCGAATAGAATAGAGGGCTGGAATAGATAGATGATATAGAATGGATAAATAGAATAGATGGCTGGTAGATGGAGAGAAAGATATGGAATGAATATATATGGATAAATAGATAGAGGATAGAATAGATAGATTAATAGATAGAATAGATGAATATTATAAGCCATAGATGAATATATGGATAGACTAAGAGATGAATAGACTGGTATGATTATGATATATAGATAGATGATAGGATAGATAGATTGATAGAAGAGAATAGATGTATAAAGAGAGAGATGGCATGAAGAATAGATGGATGAATAGAATAGATGGATGAATAAATAGATGTAAGAATAGAAAGATGGATATAATAGAGAAAAAGATGGATAGAATGATAATGGATAGAAATAATAGATGGATAGCATAGAATAGATGCTGGAATAGATTTATAGAATAGAGCGAGGGATAATAGAACTGATAGAATAGAATAGATGCTGGACTAGATGATAAATAGATAGATGGATAATAGATGGATCGAAGAGAGAGAGGGATGATAGATATGGAGGAATAATGGATAGAATATAATAGATAATAGATCTAATAGATTGAATAATGAATAGATGAAATAGATAGATGGATTAGACTAATAATAGACGATGTGATGATGATAGAATAGATAGATGGATAGAAGAGATAGATAGATAGAATAGATCGATATTAGATGAATAGAATAGATGGATAGAATAGAATAATTGGATAGAATCAATAGATGATCGACTATATAATGGATGAATAGATCGATGGATGATAGAATAGATGATATCTAAATATATGGATATGAATAGATGAATAGATAGAAGATATAGAACTAATTACTGGATAGACTAGTAATGATAGATGGATGAATAAATAGATGGATAGATAATAGATGAAAGATCGCATAGATAATGAGATCGATGGATTGTAATAGATATATGGATATATGATGGATAAATAATAGATGGCTAGATATAGTTTGTATAGAATAGAATAGTTGGATAGAATAGATATTTGGATAGTATATATAGATGGATAGAATGGATAGATGATATAATATGATAGATGATAGAATATATGAATGTATATAATATAGATGATGGATATAATACTATAGATTGATAGAATAGAATAGATGAATAGATAAATGATAAATAGATAGAAAGAGGAAATATATCGATGGATAACTGATGAATAGACTGATGGATAATGGATGAATATATAGATTATAGGATAGATAGATGGATAGAATAGATAGATGGATCAATAGATAGATGGATAGAATGAATAGATGGATAGAATAAATAGATTTAATAGAATATATTATTGTATAGAATAGATATATTGATAGAATAGAAGGATGGATAGAATAGAATAATATGTAAATAGAATCAGATGGCGGACTAGATGGATAGAATGATTAGATGTAAGATAGAATGGATAGAATAAATACGATGGCTTGGGAATAGATCGATGGATAGAATAGAAATGGATAGAATAGAATAGTATGTCTTGCATAGATTTGATAAATATATAGATTTCTAGAATATGATAGATGGATAAATAGCTAGATGGATGAATATAGAAAGATTAATAGATTAAATAGATGAATACAATAAATAGATGAACTACTAGATTGATAGACTAGCTGAATAGAACTGATGATAGGGGATGAATAATAGATGGATAGATACTGAGGGATAGAATGAATAGATGATAGAAGAGATAGATGTATCGTAATAATAGATGGATATAATAGAATATCTTGATAGAATAGAATAGAGGATAAATAGAATATTGGCTCCTAATCGATAGATGGATCGAATAGATAGATGGGATAAATAGAATAGATTTAAATAGAATACCGAATGATAGAAATAGAAATGATGGCTGAATAGATGGATAGAAAAGATTAGATGGATAGAATAGAATGTGAGTTAGAATAGAATATGATGGCTGGAAAATATATGGTGCATAGAATAGATAGATGGATGAATAGATTGATAGATATAATAGATATATGGATAGAATAGATAGATGGATAGAATAGATGGAATAAATAGAATAGATGATAGAATCGAATAGATTAATAGATAGAATAGATGAATAGATGAATGGATAAACTAATGAATAGACTGTATGGATAAGCATGTATATAATAGATAGATTGGATTAAAGATATAGATAGATAGAATAGATGATATTGATAGAATATAATAGATGGATAGATGAATAGATGGATAGAATAGAATATAATGGATAGAATGAGATCAGATGATAGACTAGATAGATGGATAAATAGAATAGAATACTAAATAGAATCCTGATAGAATAATGCCTAGATAGAATATAGTATAGATATATCAGAGTGGATAACTAGGGTGAATATATAGATGGATGAATGAATAGAAATGTATAGAATAGACTAGATGACTAGATAGAAATTATGATAGATAGTGATGAATAATCGGATTGATAGAATAGAGTATAGAATGATAGTATGGATATGAGAATAGATATTGGATAGAAATAGATACTTGGGTAGTACGAGATAGATGGATAAATATATGATGTGATAGGAATCGATAGCCTTGATACACTAGGTGAAGAGAAGATGGATAGAATCGAATAGATGATTATACATAGATATATTAATAGATAAATGATTAAAGATAGAGGATTTGAATATAGATGGATAGAATAGATGGATAGAATAGAATAGATGAATAGATAGAATAGATGAATAGATAGAATAGATGAATAGATAGATGGATAGACTAGATGAATAGACTGGATGGATAGATGGATAGAATAGATAGATGGATAGAAGAGATAGATAGATAGAATAGATAGATATATAGATAGAATAGAATAGATGGATAGAATAGAATAGATGGATAGAATAGAATAGATGGATAGAATAGATAGATGGATAGAATAGATAGATGGATAGAATAGAATAGATGGATAGAATAGAATAGATGGATAGAATAGATGACTAGATAGAATAGATAGAATAGATAGATGGATAGACTAGGTGAATAGATAGATGGATAGAATAGAATAGATGGATAGAATAGAATAGATGAATAGATAGAATAGATGAATAGATAGATGGATTGAATAGATAGATGGATAGAATAGATGGATAGAATAGATAGATGGATAGAATAGATAGTTGGATAGAATAGATAGTTGGATAGTATAGATAGATGGATAGAATAGATAGATGGATAGAATAGATAGATGGATAGAATAGATAGTTTGATAGAATAGATAGATTGATAGAATAGAATATATGGATAGAATAGATAGATTGATAGATTGATTAGATGGAGGGGAGGTAGGTGTTTTGGGTTGGGGGTAGTGAGGGGGGGGGGGATAGAGGTAGAGTCCTGTAGGAGTAAGTAATCCCCTGTGGGGTAAAGGTGGGATGGGTTAACCATTTGTATGCCACAGTAGCTAGAAAACCAATGCCTTACAACCCTCCACAGCAGGGGTGAACAATGATTTTGGGTAGCGGGCCACTTCACAAGCTTTGGTAAGCCTAGTGGGCCACACACTTAATGTAGATAGAAAGGCTTAATAATACCTCAAAAGTCTTGCACTTGTGCATGCAGGAAATAAAGCAGATATAGTTGACTGTAAAATGTCCTTATTTATCTATCTTCGATTAACCCAGCATAATAAACCTCAGCAATTCTGGTCACATCACATAAAAAGAAACGTTTATTTTGAAGATAAATACTCACATATAAAAATAGTACAAAATGAAGGTGACGTTCCAAATAAGTTATGATATTCTTAAAGATAATATAATGTATACTTTGACTATTTTGTCTTCATAACAGATTAATACATATTACAATATAATTATATCACTGATCTGGATTTCTTACATTGACATTAATTGAAAATTAGGTTAAAAAAAATACAAATCATTGAACACACAGACAATTGAAGCCAGGCGTCGTCTCCGTTGTTGCAAGGCCGAGTACTACTTCAAAGTGGTCATCGCCGATTTAAGTTTTGATTTATTCAATTTCATCACAGAAAATGTCTGCAAACATATGATTGTTGATCCAAACAGCACAAGCATCCTTTGGGCATGAGCCTTTAGTTTTGGAAATGTATCATCATTAAGAGCGGCATAAAAACTGGAAAGCGCCGAAAGCAATCGATCACACTGCAGGTCAATTAGCTCGAGTTGGAGGTCGAATGAGGCTTTATCAACATCAAATGAGAAATTACAGAAGACCAATGACAGGTCATTTTCGATCAATTTTAAATTCTGGAACCGGTAAGAGTTCGGCATGCAAGTCAAGTAGTGACGAAGAATACTTTTTAATGTTTTGGTCACAGACCAAGACCGTGCTGCAAAGTTGTAAAGTGGGCGAGCTGCTTGTTTCATATCTGATGAGTAAAGTAATTTCATCATAAATGCCTTGACGCTGCAATACAAATCATTTGCAAAGGACCCCTTCCCTTGCAGTTTTGAATTCAGTTAATTCACGTGGAACACGATAGCAACGGCAAATGATTCAGCCGTGAGAGATCGAAATCTTTTTGTTTCATGTCCAAAAAGGAACCAATCTCTGCTCTCAGTTCTCACACTCGTTTCAGGAGCTTTCCCAAACTGCGCCATCTAACACTTGCGTGATACAGAAGACCCGTGTGTTCGGATTCAAATTCCTCAAGTAGGGTTATAAATGCTTGTGGTTTAATCCTCTTGGACAAATGTAACTGACCACTATTTCAACTGTGTGCACAACATTGCTTAGATTTAGAACACTGTTACAGAGGACGTCATGGTGGATCATGCAGTGTAGGAAACCAATTTTCTGTTCAGAATTTGTTTACTTATTTGGTCTTGAAATTTTTTTTTAGCAACCCAACATTTTTACCTAGCAGATTTGCGCTTCTATCGGTGCTCACACTCAGCAATTTTTTCCACCCCACGCCTAATTTTAAGATACACTTATTAACTGCCTCCAATAACTCTTCTCCAGTTGTCCTATCTTCTGTTGATTGCATTGATGCCAGTTTTGTGAACGAAACATTTTTGGTGATGCCTCGAATTAAAATGATTAACTCGGCTGTGTCTTGTGACATCACAACCCACATGGAGTGCCAGTGAAAAGTATTCAAAATTACTTACTTTAATTTTTAGCTGCAGATCCAGGACTTCGGAGATATTCTCGACATGTCTCACAATAGTTCGCCTTGACAAGATAATTTTCTCGAACCTGCTTTACTTGTCTGGACATAAAATAGAGGAGGAGCCAACCATACATTCCTTTACAGATTCTCCTCCAGAGAATGTCATTGGCGATTTTGTGTGCAGTCACGTAACTCACTCTTGTAATACCACCATCCTGGGATGCAAATTGTTTTGTGAAAATGCTTTGCTCTTTTTGCATTGGAATAACCATCACATCAGCTTTTTTTTGCCCCACTTTCTTTGCAAATTAAGCACACAACTTTTCCGCCCACACTGGTAAAATAAAGTAAAAGTCCATTCTTTGTTGAATATTCGGCATTCAGTGTCCACTTTCTTCTTCTTTGATAAAATAATTTACGAATTAACATGTTCGGGTTGTGCATGATATAAATACCGTGTTTTTATTTATTTATTTATAAAATGTTTTACCAGGAAGTAATACATTGAGAGTTACCTCTCGTTGGACCTGAAACCCCTGGATGTTACCGTAAGAGGATTCTGGGTAAGGAGAATGACTGTTTTGTTTGAGACTTGGCCAGTGTAAACCTGCAAGGGATCAGTTAATGTTCCAAGGATACAATGGCAGGGGGAACAATTTCCATTCAAAGAACAGCTGCATACATTCTATTGAGCTTATCATTGCCAACGACCCTGCTAGAGCCTTTGTCTTGACCAGGGAAGAATATTCATGATTGCTTTATTCTGCAGTGCACACACAGAATAAAATTGTCTATTTGCTTGTATTGATGCTGTGCTCATAATAAAAGATTTGTACTCTGTGAACACACCTCCGTGTCAGAATCACCTTTTAACAATACCGAATTTGCAAATTGGTGGCTAAAAAATTAATTTGAGTAGAAAACATAGTAAATCACAGTAACGTCCCCTTCTGTGGGAAGGACAGAGGCGGATGATGTGCTTCTCATCAAAATAACAGTGACGTGGAGAGACATCTGAGCAACAAAGTGACCTAATTATTAGATCACAGTCTCCCACACTATCAGATGCCATGGCTTGTGTCAGGTCTCGGGGCGGTCAGTGCCTGATTAAGGGATGGGCACTTGCCTGGGGTGCCAATTGTAAAGGGGTGCTGCGTGCTCCAACCCCGGTGCCATCTTTAAATGTCTGAGTCCTGCACAGCCTGATTAATGTCGAAGGGCATTTACAGGTGGCACATCGGAGTGGCACGCGCAAACTGGACTCGAAGCGGCACCGGAAGCGGCAGCCAGGGACATTTAACAAGGGTGCTCGGCCATGCGGGACATTGACACAGCGGCAGCTTGGGACAGGGCGCGCAGGACCTGTCCCGCGCCTCCGCTTCGTCAATGTCCCAGGTAACCAAGCGCCCTCGTCAATGTCAATGTCCCTTGCTGCTGCTCCGACGCGCCATTTTTAAATGTCCCTCAACATTGACGAGGCAGCGCAGAACTCAGACATTTAAAGATGGGGTCGGAGCGCATGTGCGCGACAAAAAGGCAGGAATTTTGCACTTTTTTTGTCAGCATTCCAACATCACGTAGCGGCTCGTTTCCATGACAACAGGGCATCATGTGGCATCACGTTGTTATGGCAACGCATCGTTACGTGACGATGACGCCGCAACACTGCAAGAGGGCAGACAAAAATGTTGCGTGCCCGGATCGCCGTA
Source organism: Ascaphus truei (assembly GCA_036426205.1). NCBI lineage: Eukaryota > Metazoa > Chordata > Amphibia > Anura > Ascaphidae > Ascaphus > Ascaphus truei. The sequence goes on along the minus strand of CM071568.1, from coordinate 139,008,544 downwards.
CTGTCTAATTCCGGCACGGTCAGTGGTCATATCAAATGTGACGAGCTGGATGTAGGTCTCGCTGCTGTGGCTGCCCAACTCTCACACAAATACCCGTGAAGGAGGCATTTAAAATGGGCCCTTTCTGGGATTGAACATGCTATCATTTTTCCTATTACTAGACACAATGGCGAGCCGGATGTGGCCCGCAGGCCGTATTTTGCCCACGCCTGCTTTATAGTATACAATGGGTGTAGGCGAGATTTATGTCAGTTTCCTGCTGATATTGTAGCAAATCGGACAAAAAGAGCATGCATATGTGTTAAACTATACAACATTTATGCATAAATAATTCCTAATAAGAACAAAGGTCAGGTTTTTAGCACGTCACTTGTGCTTGATTATACTTGGAGTTTAATAAATTGGCCCCACAATCTCACTTTCTGGTATGCGTCTATCATTGGTTTGAATGCACCTGTAAATCCACCCCCAGCCACCAGGTGGCAGTGTAGACCTTACTCTTTACCAGATGTTCTTTAAATGAATGTCCGCGCATTTAAAAATAATTAAATACAGACGCAGTCAGATGGTTTGTCGGCCAGGAAACCGCAGATGGCAGCTGCCTGACAACTCCCTGCTCGCGGAATCCCCACGACCAGACTAATGGCCCATCAGGATAAACAGAGCAGGGGTCTCTGCTTCTGAATGGGACTCCCGCTGTGTTAATCCTACCGGCCGCATCAGTTTGGAAGAGACGCAGTGAGAGTACAGAATCAGTCACTCTCCCTGCGTGCGTCTAACAGGTAATCACGCAGCTTTTATTTTATTTTAATAACATAGTATTGAGGCAGGGATCTGCTGAGCTGAACCGCATTCATTTCAGCCACGGGGACTCCCTGATTCCCAAGTTACAGGCCCCGGTATGGGCTCCAAACATCCCCTGCTTCAATACTACAGTATGTCTTTAAAATAAAAGCAGCTTGATTACCTTACTGGCCAGGGTGGGTGCAGTTAATCCCTTCATTACCTTAGCGGTTACTACCTGTTAATGAAGGGGTTGACCCCTCCCACTAGCCACCTGTGAGGCCTAACCACCCACCCTGGGGCAACTACCTCCTTCACCCTCCCCCTCTAACCCAAAAAAACACCCCACTCCCCCGACCAGGGAATAGGCAAGTGCCGTAGTAGCTAAATATGGATACAAGCGCTTTTGCCCATTGAAATACATTATACAGTAAAATACAGTACAAATTAAATTAAATGTTTTACCTACCCCTTTCAGGATGAAGGCCGTCCCCCTCCTCCTCTTCACCAACATGGAAGGGCCGATGCCCAACCATTAAAACACCAGTAACCCCTTAATTACCTTAGCGGTTACTACTGCTAAGGTAATTCATGGATTACTGGTGTTTTAATGGGGTGGGTGAAGGGTGTACTGTAGGGTAGTTAGGCCTCCCAGGAGTGTTGGGGGATGGGTTAACACCTTAATTAACTTAGCAGTTGTAACCACTATGGTAATTAAGGTGTTAACCCCTCCCGCTACCCATCCAGAAGGCCTAACCACCTGCCCCGGGACAACTACCCCCACCCCCCACTCCCTCTACCCCATCATCACACATACAAATGGGCAAAAGAACTAGTAGCCAAATGGCTAATAGCACTTTTGCCCATTTGCGCAGCAAAAAGAAATAAATACACAATACAATTAAATTGACAATACAATACTGTACATTAAAATAAACAGTAGGCAATAAACCCATTGATTGTCACTGTGGTTACCTATGCTCTCAACAGGGGAACAGATAACCCACCCCCTCTCCTTTTGTCATGTGACCGGGACATTTAAACATGGCGGAGGTACCGGCACCCCATACCAGGGACTGTTGCTGGGGAATCAAGGGACCCCCGGGGCTGAAATTAATGCGGTTCAGCTCCAGAGACCCCCTGCTTCAATACTATGTCATTAAAATAAATAAAAAGCAGCGCCATCGCCTGTTAGAGATATGCAGAAAGAGTGACTGATTCTGTCTACTCTCACTTGGCATCTCTTCCAGACTGAACATATAGTTAAACATACAATGAGCGCTCTTACGACACGTGTGGTTGGTGAACCATGATAGTACTGTATACAAAAGCTAATGGCTATTTTGGGTGCAAATAATGTGCAAAAATGGACATATCCAGATAAAGAGTGAAATCTGTCTCTATACGGCGGGATATGGCAGCCTAGAGAACTTTAGCAAGTTCTTCGCAAAACTTGCAGGAATCATCAAACGCTTGTTTGATCAAATTAACTGCCCATATCTTCTTACCTAACGTAAGGCTTGGTCCCCACTGTCTGCAGGGACAAGAGCCGCCTCTCAATGGGGCCAGGCCCGCTGCAAGTTTTTCTTGCAGACCCGAAAATTGAGATTTGCGATGGAGCGCTAGGCCACGCCCCCCGGTGGTTCAGCCAATGAGGGCAAACATGCCAGGTGACGTCAAGGCCGCGCTTGGCCTCCCCCCCACACGTCTTTCCCCCTGCAGCTCACTGCAGATCGGGGAATTCTGCTGCACGCGCCACCAGCCTGGCAGACGCGCGTGCAGCGCAAACAGTGGGGCCGTAGCCTCAGTAGGCAATCGTGCTCTCATCAGTGACTCTGGACAACATATTGCGCTATGGTTTTTTTTTTTTGCTTTGCTTACTCCATAGAATTGCGAGTGCCTTGAAGAGACCATCTGAGGATTGTTGATGCCATTCACCTTTTTCTGAGATTGGTTTTTTTTTGGCCCTTTCTATTGTGCGCCAAGTGGACTTTTATCTGTGTACTTTATCTCTTCCAGACTGATGCGGCCCGGTAGGATTAACATAGCGGGAGTCCCATTCAGTAGCAGGGACCCCGCTGTGTTAATCTTGATAGACATTTCCCCCTGCTCTGCACTTGGCTGTGAGCGCTCCACGTTTGGGCCGCTGTTCACCTGCACATTTGCGGGGCAGGCTGCAGATACAACTGACTGCATCTCTACTACAAAATGCTTCTGCAAAAAAATACAGAAGTAATAAAATAAGCTAGTAATGGTTATATGTTCACAATTGCTAAGTTGGTTGCTATTAAATAATTAGTGAAGAGAAAATGAACACACAAATCTCAAAATACACAATCTTATAATAAAAATACAATAGTGATGTACGGTATAAAGTCCAAATGGGGAATACTGCTGACAGAAAACAGGTTCCTAGCCCGTATATCTGAGTGAAACAAACAGACAAAAGAGCGCAAAGAGTCCCAAAAGGTATAAATAATGGTAGGCAGTATAAACAGTCTGGTACTATATACCAATACCACCCTCCATCCCTCTGAGTGTATACTGGACACTCTCAGGCTCCTGTGTGAGGCGGAGCCTCTGCTACTGGAGGAGTTAGGCCGCGCTTATAGTCCTTGCTACGGAGATGCTGCCGTCACTGAAAAATCAAATGTAATTGACTTCCAGCGATCGCGACCAAGCCGTCGCTACTATAAGAGCGTGGGACGGATTCAATACATTTGTTTTGACGTCCCTGGGACTATAAGTTCGGCCTTATTCCTGCCGCTGCTATCACAGGGACTGCAAGAGCGCTGATTTCTCCAGTCTGACGCTACACGTACGAAGAACGCAGTGCGCAAGCGCCCTCCAGGCATCGGATACCACGCTGGCCTGAGGGAGCGCTGCTTTCCAGTTCTGATTGGAAGAAGGGTGCGGGTGTCCCAATGCACGACTTTCCACTCGAGACGGACGGCGGGTGGTATTGGTATACCAGACTGTTTATACTGCCTACCATTATTTATACCTTTTGGGGCTCTCTGCGTTCCTTTGTTTCTTTCACGTTAAATAATGAGTGAAAGGTGTATGCAATATCTTCACCTGCAGAACATTGTGGAGTTAAACGATGCACGTTCCTGTGGTTGTATGAAGTCTAATAAACACAGACAAACAGATGCCCTCGCTACAGACAGTTGCGATTCAGCAGCAAAACCACTTACAGTGTGGGAGGTTAACAAACATTTACCGCATGCAACATTACCAAACACTTCTGTTTGTGTATACGTGGGCCTGTATTTATTCCATTTCCTGTTGGACAGGTCAATGTCTGCAAAATTTCTACTGCTAGTGTACACTGACACATAGGTTGATATATAGGTAGCCCTAAAAATGGTCTGTTACCATCAAATTGACCATTAGGTACATTTAAACATGTTGCATCAAGGTAGTTCGCCCTAATTTGCGCTATTGGCGTCAGTGCCAGTTTTAACCCAGGCTGTGCTGAAAAAGCTGTATAATGCGGCAGGCATAAGCCTATAGGGGGACATGATAAAATGGATGTGAAACAAAAAGTGAAACACTGTGAGTGCTTATTTGCATGTCATTACCCTGAATCCTTTGCTGCAGTGGAAACACAGTGTGCTATGCAATAGGGGCAGAACTGGTCAATTGTGAACCCAGTGCAAATATGAGCTGGGCCCCACTTGGAAACACATACAATTTAAAAATATATATGCACCATTTTCAATGCTCCCTTCTCACCGTGCTCTCCCCACGCCACGTGCATACACCAAAGTAACCCTCCACACCCCATACATACACCAAATTATCCCTCCAACCCCCATATACACACACACACACACACACACATACCAAATGACCCCCCATATATACACATATTATCCCCTCCCCCCTATTTTCCCCCATATACAGTTGTGTGAAAAAGAAAGCACACCCTCTTTGAATTCTATGGTTTTACATATCAGAACATAATAACAATCCTTAGCAGGTCTTAAAATTAGGTAAATACAACCTCAGATGAACAACAACACATGACATATTACACGGTGTCATGGTTTATTTAACAAAAATAAAGCCAAAATGGAGAAGCCATATATATATATCAAATGGAAATATTACTGTATGCTCATTTGCATCTCTTAGACAGGTCTGCAACCCCGCATTTCACCATTATCACCCAGCACACAGCACTTCCACTGCAGCAAGAAATTCTGGGAAATGACATGCAAATGAGCACACAGTGCCACCTTTTGCTTCAAAGCCATATAACATGGTCCCCTTTAAGCTTATGCTTGCTGTATTTCACAGCTTTTGAGCACAGCCTGGGTTTAGATGCATAGCCAGTAAACCCACCCACAGACAGCCGTTTTGACCTTAATGGGTCTCATCAGTGTGGGGTTGGTTATACTGGCTTTGCAAAATGAAGCTTAGGATAGGTTTCACCACTCTTAGTTAAGATATACCCTATTTCCTCGATTCTAAGATGCACGTTTTTTCCGATTTTCACATGTCTGAAATCGGGGTGCGTCTTAGAATCGATGTATTAAAAAAATTAAAAAGTGCCTACAGTACTAACCCCCTCTTTTCACTTAACATGTTTCAGGAGAGGTCCCATGTCAGCGGAAGATGAAGCAGGCAGTAGCAGAGGTCCCACGTCTGCAGATGGATGGAGTGCGGCGGCGGTGGCAGGACAGGTCCCAAGTCTGCAGGTGAATGAAGATAAGAAGACCGTGGGCGTGCGGTGGCGGTGGCAGGAGATCATAATAGCAGGAGAGTTAAGCAGGAGCGGAACGGCTTGGGAGGTGCACACTGTAACACCGGAAGTTGGCTGTTGTCTGACTTCCGGTTACAATGTGCACCTCCCAAGTCGTTCTCCTATGCTGCTCTGCTCCTGCTCAGCTCTCCTGCCGCTGCTGAACACCCGCTGTATTCTTATCTTCATTCACCTGCAGACTTGGGACCTGCCCTGCTACCGCACTCCCGTCCGCTGTCCATCTTCAACCATCTGCAGACGTGGGACCTCTCCTGCCGCTGCTGCCCGCTTCATGGGACATCACCTGAAACATGGGGAGTGAAAAACTAATTTTCCTGGATTGTAAGGGCCAAATCGATGGTGCGTCTTACAATCGATGGCGTCTTACAATCGAGGAAATACGGTATATGTGTGTGTATATATATATATATATATATATATATATATATATAAACACAAGAAAAAGGAGAAATCCCAAACAAAAGCACTTTGATCATGAAAAATAATATCAAAAGTATTTCATAATCAAGGACTAAGACAACAAAGAAAACCAGGTGAACAAAACATACAAATACCAGGGGGTCTGTCGTGCGCTTCAGTGCAGTTACACAGGTATGGATGATTCAGACACTGGAGTGATGCGAGGGAGCTATGCAGGGCCACAGAGGTAACCGGTGCAGGGGGAAGGGGATGATACCTCACCTGCTTTCCTCCGGTTTGGGGCCCACTCTCCTCGCTTGCTCCTGCGTGCCGCCGTCAGAGAGTATCAGGAAATGGAGGGTATACGGCGCTACTGCGCATGTCCGAAAAAAGCTCCCAGAATTATCTTCAATCAACTTTATTGAACACACACCGGGCTACACCAGCGTCTCCCCCTCAACGCGTTTCACCCTTACACAGAGGGTTATCTTGGACAGTATTAGATTTGCACTTACCCATAATTACTTTTTCTTTGATCAGCAGTTTTATCTCCAAACACGTGGGACAGCTATGGGAACCTCGTTTGCCCCCTCCTATGCCAACCTGTTTATGGGTTGGTGGGAGATGTCCCACGTGTTTGGAGATTCTAACCCTTTCAGGCATCATGTGGTGTTTTACAAGCGCTACATTGATGACCTGATCTTGATCTGGAGTGGTGGGGAGGATGACCTTTTAAAGTTTTTTGAATACCTGGCAAAGAACACACTGAATCTGAAATTTACTCACACATATAATAAAAACCAAATCCAATTTTTGGACCTCAATCTATATGTAGATATTGAGTACAAAATCCAATCAGTGTGTTCAATAAAGTTGATTGAAGATAATTCTGGGAGCTTTTTTCGGACATGCGCAGTAGCGCCGTATACCCTCCATTTCCCGAACAAAACATACAATTAAAATAACATAACAGACGGAGAAAACACAGTCAGGAGCTTGTATTGAAATGGCAATGTGTGTGAGTTAACCCTAAAACCAAAGGGATCCTAGTTGGAAAGGAGTAAGGGGAGGGGGATCCTAACACTCAAAGTGGAGATCAGCAGATCCCACCTAGAGTCATGACCGGCCGGTCCCCAAAGGAAAACCACTGGGAGGGTAAGGTAACACAGATAATGAGCGAATGACACCCTAATGAATATCACACTAAAAACCGAATTGGGAATGAGACTATCCCACAATAGAATACACACACATCAAGCCAAACAAGGAAGGTAAAATAAACCTGAGAGTAATCTATCTGCACATGGAGTATGGTGTGCAATATACATACATATACCCCCCTAATGGGAAGTGCAAAGAAACTAGTACCCAAAGGTAAGTTAACCAATCCAAATAAATATATATATATGCAAGAACAGTCAGTCATCTCATAAGAGTCAAAACTAAACTAAACCCCATGTATGCTGGAATACAATGTGCGTGAGTGGAAAAACATGGGGAAAGCAGGGTATGGAATGCATGCAATGGAAGGAATCCTATTCCCAATGTGGTGAAATAGTATCAAGATGCAGAGCAGTGAATCGTAATGGGCGGTCAGGGTGAAGAAATAGTCCAGAAATATAGACAAAGTTCATATCACCATATGATATCCTGCGCCTCTGCTCAAATCATCAGGGTTGCTTCCACAGTGTTGCACCAGCTAAATAGCCGCCATAGGTATCCTGATCAGACTCTTTGTGAGAGATAGAAAAACAGCTCCAGCTCCAGGACTGCAACCCCGTCTGACAACTCCGACAGCCGTTTCGCCACTGCGGGCTTCTTCCGGGAGTATATATGTATATATATAGATTATATATCTACATCTATCAGAGTTCCTTACGAGGCAGACCAGGAGATCCAGGACCACGCAGCAAGAAAAGAGACAGCACTCATGGTAAAGTCCAAAACGATGTATTTAAAAGGCACAATCAACCAACGTTTCGGTCCTAGCAATAGGACCTTTCTCAAGGAAGTGCTCATGAGTATATATATACTTAGTTAAGTTATAGTGGGTAAAAAAAGTGACAAAAACTCTTTGCTGTGTGTATGTGTGACGGATCGGTGGACTCGCGCTTCCCAGCGTGTCTCCGTCGCCTCTAGCCCTCTCTCTTCCTTGCGTACTCACTCTCCCCCTTCCTTTCCTCGCAGCCGTTCCTCTGCGGCGCGGTTGGCGTGCCCTGACGCGCGTTCGGCTCACGTGCGCGTTCTTCGCAGTGTGTGCGCGCATTCGCTGTCACTCCCCTCCGCGGCACCCGCGGCCTCCGGCGTGTCTCTATTCCCCCAGCCTCCACATTACCTTGTTCCTCCGCTTCTCCATCCTTCTCTCCCTCATTGCCAAGCGCCCCGCGGTGCTGCGTCCCTCACAATCTGTGACACGCGTGGTGAACGTGCATAGTACCCTTACAGAGGGCGCGCGCAGACGCTTACTCAACCCTCTGCTCCTCCTCTCTTTCCTATTGGTTCTCCTTCCTTTATAACCCTACTCTGTCCACTTACTCATTGCTCTGCATAGCTTTCCTGTGACTCCTGTGTGTGCAGTGTCTATGCCTAGCTCCCTTGTCTGTTTCAGCGCTGGTTCCTGTCCCTGCTTCTGTTTGGATTCCCCTGGCTTGAACTTGTACTGCTTTGGATTTGACTACTCTGCTTTCTCCTGCCCTTGAACCTTGGCTTACGGACTTCACTACGCTGCTTTCTCCAACCCTTGAACATTGGCTTACGGACATCACTACGCTACCCTCTCCAATCCTTGAACTCTGGCACACTGACATTACTATCTGATCTCTGTCACCCCGGACTCTGCAAGTATACGTTAACCCTTTCTTACCAGGCCCGGCAACGCATTACCACACTCCGGGCACGCCCTCACTGCTGTGGGTGCATGTTATATCCTTACCCACCTCAGTACTGGGGACTGCCCAGATCTGCGGGCATACAGGCGTTACAGTATGTTAGTATATGCAACTGAAACAATCTTAGGTAATATCTTAATTGAATTAAGTGTTGACACCTAGGCAGGGAACACCCTTTGTAGAAAACCATCTGTTTGAATGTGCCTCAGATGTGCTAATTAAGCAGACAGAACCAAACTGTCAGGTGACTTTTTAGGTCCATATAAACCCAGATAGAACAGCCTTATGCTGCCTGCAGCCCATGTCCAAGTGGCCCATTATAAGTGGCAGGACTACTGAACAACTGAAGTTTAAAAGGAAGTTCAAAAGAAGGTAGAAAGTGGACAACCCCATTTGGCCCTGATTCCTGCACTTGAACTACGCTGGAAAGGAGGATATCATCAATACCAGACTGCATCATTACTGCTATGATGCTGCCTTTACCATTTATATTTGCTGTGACTTCACTTCTTCTCAAATTATGCACTTCTTTTTACCAGCCTCATTATGTCTCTAACTCTATTCATATATCTCCATCTCTCCTTCCTTCATCACTTCTCTGTTCACATGAACTCCTTTCTTACCTGCGACCTCTGACACCACACAGCTATATCCCCTGCACTAAAAAACACCCCTACAAATCATCCTCACGCATCCTCTTTCTATCCATGCTTCTCCTCCTTGCTTCTGGGGATATCTCTCCCAATCCTGGTCCCTGCATTATTCCTACATGCACTCGCCCTCGCGTGCCAATTGCAACCTCTACTCCTTCTGGTGTCAACCCCTCCACCCTCATACCCATCCCCTGCCACCCTCCCGCCTCTCTCCCTTTCTCCTGTGCCCTTTGGAATGCTCGCTCCCTTTCTAACAAGTTCCTCTATGTACATGACTTTTTTCTCTCTCACTCTCTGCTCCTATTTGCTATAACTGAGACCTGGCTCACTCAGTCTGACTCTGCTCTGGAAGCTGCCCTCTCCTATGGTGGCCTTACCTTCTCCCACACTCCGCGCACTGATGGCAGGGGTGGAGGCGTGGGGCTCCTGCTCTCCTCTCTCTGACGTTACTGAACCCTTCCTATTCCTCCATCTCTTGCTTTTCCCTCTTTTGAGGCTCACACTGTCCAGATCTTCTCTCCTCTCCCTGTTCATGTGGCGGTCATCTATCGCCCACCTACCTCTACTCATCCCCCTTCTGCCTTTCTCTCTCACTTTGAATCCTGACTCTCTTTCTTTCTCTCCTCAGACACCCCTGTTCTTCTCCTTGGGGACTTCAATTGCCACATTGATGACCCCTCTCTCCCTTGGGCTTCCCGCTTTCTCTCTCTAACCTCTTCTTTTGGCCTTCAACAGTGGACTGCAGCCAGCACCCACAAGGATGGCCACTACTTAGACCTGGTTTTCACTAAAAACTTCTCTCTCTCCGATTTCTCCATTTCCCCTTTTCCTCTCTCTGACCATCACCTCATCTCATTCTCTCTATCTCGCTTCTCCCCTTCTCCACATCCATCTACCCCCCGGTTCAGCAGAAACCTGCGCTCTATTCACTTACCTGACTTTGAGTCCACTTTACGCTCCTCCCTCACCTCTCTCAGCTCTGCTACAGACCCTGACAACCTTGTCAGGAACTACAACTCTGCCTTGTCCTCCTCTCTTGATCTACATGCCCCGCCTTCTCTCTGCCGCTCTCGCCCTTCTAACCCTAGCTAAATTCCACACTCGCATGCTACGTTCCTCCACTCGTTCCTCTGAACGCCTCTGGAGGAAATCTCATACTCTCGCAGACTTCCTTCACTACAAATTTATGCTATCCTGTTTCAACTCTGCCCTCTCGCTAGCTAAACAAGCCTACTTTTCTCCACTAATCAACATGCACAAGTCTAACCCACGCCGACTGTTCTCTGTCTTTGATACTCTACTCAAACCACCCTCAGTTGCCTCTCCTTCCTCCATCTCCGCTCAGGACTTTGCTGACTATTTTAAGGAAAAGGTGGAATCCATACGTCAGAACATCCCCCTGTTTCTTCCTCCCATCCTACACCTCTTCCTAACTCGCCCCCTGCCTTCCTTGACTCTTTTTCCACCGTCTCAGAGGAGGATGTGTCGCTGTTGATCGCCTCTTCTCCCTCTACCACTTGCTCTCTTAACCCCATTCCCTCCATCTCCTAAAACCTCTTTGTCCTACTATAATCCCTATGCTTACACACATTTTTAACTCCTCCATCTGCTCTGGAACACTTCCATCCTCCTTCAAACATGCAACAGTCATACCATTACTCAAGAACAACAAGCTTGACCCTACCTGTCTTTCTAACTATCGACCTGTCTCCCTCCTGCCTTTTGCCTCTAAACTCCTTGAACGTCTTGTATTCTCTCGCTTGCTCCATTTTCTCAACACCTATTCTCTCCTTGACCCTCTACAATCTGGCTTCCGCACTGCTTACTCCACGGAAACAGCCCTCACTAAAATAACTGATGACCTCCATGCTGCCAAAGACAGAGGTCATTATACTCTGCTCATATTACTCGACCTCTCTGCAGCATTTGACACCGTGGACCACCCTCTTCTCCTTCACATTCTCCATACTCTTGGCATTCGGAACAAAGCTCTATCCTGGATCTCATCCTACCTCTCCCATCGTACTTTCAGTGTCTCTTCTGCTAACACCTCCTCCTCCTCTATTGATCGCTCTGTGGGGGTACCCCAGGGCTCTGTCCTGGGACCTCTTCTCTTTTCTCTGTACACACTCTCTCTAGGTGACCTAATAACATCTTTTGGAATTTATTATCACCTCTATGCTGACGACACACAAATATACTTTTCAACACTCGACCTTACACCTGCTGTACAAACCAAAGTTTCTGAATGTCTCTCTGCTATATCATCCTGGATGGCCCTCTGCCACCTTAAACTTAACATGGCTAAAACAGAGCTCCTCATACTTCCTCCCAAACCTGGCCCTACTACCTCCTTCCACATTACTGTTGGAACTACGATCATTCACCCAGTAGCCCAAGCACGCTGCCTAGTGGTCACACTCGACTCCTCTCTCACATTCGCCCCTCACATTCAAAAGGTATCTAAAACCTGTCGCTTTTTCCTCCGCAATATAACAAAGATACGCCCTTTCCTCTGTTGCTCAACTGCTAAAACTCTGACTCAGGCCCTCATTCTCTCCCGTCTTGTTTACTGTAACCTCCTGCTGTCCGGCCTTCCTGCTGTCTCCCCTACAATCTATCCTAAACGCTGCTGCCAGAATCACTCTACTCTTTCCTAGATCTGTCTCAGCATCTCCCCTAATGAAATCCCTCTCCTAGCTTCCGATCAAATCCCGCATCTCACACTCCATTCTTCTCCTCACTTTTAAAGCTTTACACTCTTCTGCCCCTCCTTACATCTCAGCCCTAATTTCTCGTTATGCATCATCCAGATTCTAGTGTTCTTCTCAAGGATGTCTTCTTTCTACCCCCTTTGTATCTAAAGCCCTCTCCCGCCTTAAACCCTTTTCACTGACTGCCCCACACCTCTGGAATGCCCTTCCCCTCAGTACCCGACTAGCACCCTCTCTATCCACCTTTAAGACCCACCTTAAGACACATTTGCTTAAAGAAGCATATGAATAGCACTGTGGATATTCTGAACACATGATACATAAAGCTTGGCCCCCTGCAGACACACTTACCAGAACTCCCTCCTACTGTCTCTGTACGTTCTCCCTACCTACCAATTAGACTGTAAGCTTCTCGGGGCAGGGACTCCTCTTCCTTAATGTTACTGTTATGTCTAGAGCACTTATTCCTATGATCTGTTATTTATTTGATTACCACATGTATTACTACTGTGAAGCGCTATGTACATTAATGGCGCTATATAAATAAAGACATACAATACAATACAAAAAACCTACACAGTAAAGCATATAGCAAATGGAAATATTACTGTTTGCTCATTTGCATGTCTTAGACAGGTCTGCAACCCCGCCTTTCACCATTATCACACAGCACTTCCACTGCAGCAAGGGATTCTTGGAAATGACATGCAAATGAGCACACAGTGCCACCTTTTGCTTCAAAACCATAAACATGGTTCCCTATAGGCTTAAGCTTGCTGCATGGTCACAGCTTTGAGCACAGCCAGGGTTAAGATGCATAGCCAGCAAACCCACCCACAGGCAGATTGTTTCGACCTTAATGGGTCTCCTCAGTGGGGTTGGTTATACCGGCTATGCAAAAAAACAAAAAATAAATATATAAATATATAAAAGTATACATTACCGCATAGCAGCAAAAAGGAGACAGCACTCAGGTGAATGAAAATGAATGAATTAAATACAGCACATAACTCCAACGTTTCGATCCCACAGGGATATATATATATCTTTCAAATTTAACAAAAAAAACCACCATATATGTATTCATTTTTTTTTTCAATGTTTCGGTCATCTTTTTTTCATTTCATTGTTTTAGCTCAGAACGGCACATTTTGCAGAATTTTGCCAACAGTTTGCACATCTTTAATCGGATGCCATGTGTCTCAGTTTTGTGGACTGGGATATATTTTGCACGCACTAAAGTGATTAATCCTGCTCCTGAGTCCTTGGAAGTAGCGATGCCTGAAGGGCAGGGGTCAGTCTTCACTTTCTGCACATTCCTTAAAAAAAAAAAAAAAAATTCAAATGTGAGCCAAGGTTGTTTGAAAATGGATTTGCCGTCACACAGTGTAATTCTATCCAAAATACACTAATCCCAGCAGTCCTTTTGACGTTTAGGCGCAGGGGCCAGGTGTAAGTTTCTGTGTTCCCCGTCACTTTAGTCCACACAGATACAGGCTCCTTTTCCCCCCCCGTATTTCCTAAGAAAATAAGACTTACTCCTTTTGTTACATGACCAGGATGTCAGAACTTGGAGTTAGGAAACTATTCACTTGAAACATTTCTGAGGATCTTGTGTTTTTTTTTTTTTAAACGTTTCCTACATTCCGTATCTGTGGAAAGAAATCTGTGATATTAGGGCTCTTACTGTGTAAAAGACCTGCTTAAAAGAGTTTACAGTATTATGAGTGCAAATGTCATTACATCACTGATGAAATCATCTTTAGCCATTCCACTTCTATAGGGAAACTGCAAAAATGATTCAGTTTCTAAGCACATTTACATGTTTTCCATTTTTGTGACATCGCACGCGACAAATAGTGCCTGAAATGGGGTGTTTTGTCCTCAAAGCACTGGTTTATATATTTATACCAGGGAGCTTCGCAAACTATTTTTGAAAACCACAGGAACATGTTAAGACATTTTAACGGGTGTAAATGTTTTCGCTATTTGTGTGCTGGTTTTATTTAGGTAGCCTACACAATCCTCAAGCACTATTGCTATTTAAATATTTACTTAGATAAGGACTGATAGTGGCATTAGTCAGTCCTAGTAAATTGAAGCAACGCAGGATTTTCGATTTTCAGAACTTTTAGGTGACTAGAAATTCTCACTGGTAGTGCAATACAGGCACACCCCGGTTTAAGGACACTCACTTTAAGTACACTCGCGAGTAAGTACATATCGCCCAATAGGCAAACGGCAGCTCACGCATGCGCCTGTCAGCACGTCCTGAACAGCTATACCGGCTTCCTACCTGTACCGAAGCTGTGCGCGAGCGAGGAGACTATAGAGCCTGTTACAAATGCGTTATTTACATCAGTTCTGCACGTATATGACGTTTGCAGTACAGTACATGCATCGATAAGTGGGAAAAAGGTAGTGCTTCACTTTAAGTACATTTTCGCTTTACAGTACATACATGCTCAGGTCCCATTGCGTACGTTAATGCGGAGTATGCCTGTATTGACTATGGCACGCTTTGATTATACGGTGCTTGAAATATGGGTGTTTGAGCTTATTTTATAGAGGTCCAAATTCATCAGCCCATATTAAATTGCAATAAAAACTATGTTCTTTTTGTGTGCATTGGTACCTTGTCACCCTTCTTTGCAACGCATTTATTATATAAATAAATCCAAAGAAGTGATAGTCTGCAGAAGCCACCATTTACTTTTTTTTAAAAAGAGCTTCTGCCAGGGAACAACGAGGTCAAGATAGAGGAAAGTGAACATGTTTTTCACTAATATTTTGATTGTTTATTAGAACATTTATCAGGGCCGAATATTGGAATAAACCCATGTTTCTCAATACCTTCAGCACATTACCTTATAGAAGATTTGGATACAGCTATGATTATGCCATCTTATCTGAGAGATAGACAGATTTAATGCTGGGAAGACACATTATTAGATACAGGGGAACTGAGATTGGCGATACAGATGACATGGGCTTCATAAATTGAAATCATTATGACACATTGCAGATAGATCTAAAAAGGAAATGTCATTAGGGTGACCAGATTTCCAAAAGTAAAACAGGGACACACACACACTCACACACACACTTTTACCTACACACACACTCTTACCTACACACACACTCACACCCCCACACTCACACACACACTTTTACACCCCCACACACACTCTCACACACACACACACACACACACACACACACACACACACACACACACACACACACACACACACACACACACACACACACACACACACACACACACACACACACACACACACACACACACACACACACACACACACACTTTTACACCCACACACACACTTACACACGCACACACACACTTTTGCCCACGCACACACTCTTACCCTCACATATGCGCACACACTCTTACGCACACACACTCTTACCCACACACATGCACACATTCTTACCCACACACATGCGCACACTCTTACCCACACACATGCGCACACTCTAAACCCACACACGCGCGCACACTCTTACCCACACACGCGCGCACACTCCTACCCACAAACGCACACACTGTTACCCACACACACAACTATTACCCACATATACACACACATACTCTTACCCACTCTTACCCACATACACACACACTTACCCACATACATACATATGGTTACCCACATACACACTCTTACCAATAGACACTTTACACACACTGTTAGCCACATACACTTACCTACACACCTACACACTGCAGCCAGAGAAAAAATCTGCGTGAGCAGCACCGCACCACCTAATGGCCAGAGGAGGTATTGCGCTGCACAGCCCATGCTACGGCTCCGGGAAACCGGGACATTAGAGAGATTCTCGGGACAGTCCCTTAAAGCTGCAGACCTAGCAATATCCCACATGTGTGTGTTTTTAAATAAATCAGTTCTGTACTATGAGAAAATACTTGAAGCATTTACAATTAACAACTCTGAATGACATTTTTAATATATTATAATGTAACAAGCATTTTTTGTTTCTACAGCAACCATTTACAAATAACATCCCCTTCCTCTTCTGAAACAGACTCTGGCACACCCCTTTTGAGCCCTGTCCTCTCTCTAGCAGTGCACCAGTTGTATCTAGTGACTGCCTGGTCACATGATCTTCCCCACAGAACTTTGCAGCTTTGGTCTTCTTCTGCTGCACTGACAGCCATTTAGTGAACCCCCGAGCAGATTCTTCGCCGATCGATCACAAGTGAACGGATTGATCGGCAAGTTAGCTAATTACTTATCATTGTATTGGTGCACATATTAAAGGGGGGGGGGGGGGTTAGAATAAATAAAACTATTTAAAACCGGCAGCTTGGACTGCTGCTTTAAAAAAAAACGGGACATCTGGTCACCTTATATGTCATAAATGTTATCCTCACTGTGACATTAGAAGATCTCAAGATGGTTTGGCCTGAGGATATCTTAAAAGTTTTAATCCTATATCTGCAATAGGCTTCAGACTTTTTGGTTTGTTTGTTTTTTAGTCACAGAGTTGCCATATCCGTCTGTTACAAGCCTGGCATTGATATTACATGCAGGTAACTACCATACTACCAACAGTATATGGTCTATGTTAGTACACTTCAACTATGGTAGTGTAAATTTAAGATATACTTACATTTTGCAAGCATTTCTGTGTCATACACATATACATTACCTTCAAAATGAGTTGGAGTGTGAAAGCCTGCACTTAGCTGCCAGAGCAACCATCATTAGCAGGAACAGACAGTGTGAGGCCACTCAGTGTCCCTTCACGGGTTGGATTTGGCCTGCTGAGGAGACCTGGTCAATGTGAAATGACGATCTGAGGTGCAGTTACCGGTAATAGTTTGAACCATATTTATTAAATGGTGCCTTTACACAGGAGATAATTTAAAAGATAAACTGAGCAGGTGAACAGATTAATGTTTTTAAAATCATTTTAATTTGGGGCATTGTCTAAAACACTGTAAATAACAGGCGTAGGGTAACGAGATGTCCCGGTTTAGCCTGGAAAGTCCTTGTTTTTAGGGCCCTGTCCCGACTTTTTGGGGTGATGTCCTGGTTTTTTAGCCCATTGGCCACGCATGCACGAACCGGGGGAAGAGGGGACTCTCGGAGTGGTTCCCGAGATATAACTTAGTTTCTCCACCGGGAAAGAATACTTGCCTGGTGAACACAATATAACCACTGAGTTCAGCCAATTGAAAGCTGTGACATCATCGGCAGATGACATTTCGACTTTCTTTAGGTGACAACGCGGTCGTATTTGTTATTTTTTTTTTTTTGTGCCTCATACCAGCACAAAAAACGACAAATATCTTCGGAACCAGGGGGACTGCAGATCAGCTCGAGGGAACCCAAGTCCAGTTACCGTCACTAAAAAAGCCTTAATTTTTATAATGGTGATGCGGATCGATCTGACATTGTTTTTTATAAAATGAGTACACGTCTGAGTTGTTAGAGAAATGTCTATCAAAGCATTCAGCCTTCCTGACCAGAACTGTGAAGGATTTGACTGCCTGTTGTACAGTAGGACTGATTTATGTTCAGCATTTTTAGTAGAGGATATGCAATATTTGGCATGATTCTCTTGACTTAAATCCAGCCATGACTAATTCATTTTTACATTTTAGCATAACAGTTACGATCATGTTACTTTTGATTGTGTTTCCTAGGAGGAAATTTCTGTGCTGGATTTGATTTAAAAGAGCTAGCTCACAATGCAAGTTCATTGAAGATGGAGCAAGATGTCTCCAAAGGTCCCGGCCCAATGGTATGCATATTATTCCCCCCAGCTAAAACCTAAAACATGAAAGGTGTTAGTATGAACATTGGTTACTTACAGTTCTGGCATTTGTCATTATCTCTATGCTTTCATAGGGACCATCCAGGATGCAATTTTCCAAGCCAGTAATTGCTGCCGTGAGTGGTTACGCAGTAGCTGGAGGACTTGAGCTGTCTCTTCTGGCAGACCTGCGTGTTGTGGAAAAGAGTGCCACTTTTGGAGTGTTCTGCAGACGTTTCGGTGAGTTTCTATGCAATCTTAAGAGGCATGCACTGGCTGCTTTGTTTCTAATAAAAGCACACTGAAAGCTATATATTATCTATATATCTATACCACACTTATTAAGGTTATGGTGGGTAAAAAAAGTGACAAAAACCCTCCACAGTAAAGCATATAGCAAATGGAAATATTACTGTATGTTCATTTGCATGTCTTAGACAGGTCTGCAACCCTGTCTTTCACCATTATCGCCCAGCACACAGCACTTCCAATGCAGCAAGGGATTCTGGGAAATGACATGCAAATGAGCACACAGTGCCACCTTTTGTCTCAAACTCACAGACATGTTTCAACCTTGATGGATATCATCAGTGTG